>CAJNRD030001117.1:7123470-7136636 GCA_905319865.3 Cotesia congregata | reverse complement strand
GTAGCAGCTATAAAAGCGGATGCCCTCTATTGATACTGCTACAAAGCCGGCATTGCTGTTGTCGACCGCATTTTGGAAAGGGAGCTTGCTACATGACCAGATGACAGCTTTGGATGTGCTGTCAGATTTCCAGGGTTGGGTACTCAGGTGTTTATATGGCTCTGCTATCAGTACCAAGTCAAGCTCTAGTTCTCGCACGGATTGCATGAGCGGGTCATGCGCTGCCTCACAATGGTTGAGATTGAGCTACAATATCCTCATGCTTGTTCGTTCGTTAACTTCTGGAGCGCCTCCTGAAATACCGGGCATCTGTAGGTGCCGGCATGGTGAGCCACGTCCTTTGCTCCTTGCTGCTCAGCACATATTGCACACTTGGCAGAATTTTTACAGTCCGCGATACGGTGCCCTTCTTGTCCACATCTGATGCAGAGTTTAGATCGGTCTACTTGGCTTTTACATTGGGGCCCAACATGTCCAAAATGCCAGCATTTAAAGCATTGGACTAGCCTTCTAGTTGCTCTTATTCGGCAATTGACCCAGCCAATCCTTATTTTGCCGCTTCCTTCCAGCAGCTGTTGTGCTGCAGCTGCTGGTAGTATCACTGTAGCCGTTTGCGTACCTCTGTAGGCCTTACGGATCTTGATAGCCTCTAGTGGTATTTTGCTAGTTTCTCCGGTTTCCGTTTTCAGGGCAGTCTGAATGTGCTCCTTCGTCGTGTTATCATCAATGTCTCGGATCTCGATGGTCTCCTGCGGTCCTTTGCAGATTACTTCGGCCTCTTTTTGAAGAATATCCATGATGGTATTTTGCAAGGCTTGGCCTTTGTCGATACTCTTCTTTGAGAGCGTAATCAGCATGTCCCCAGTTTTGGTTTTGTGAATCTTTTCCACGGTTGTGCGGACCTGTTCGTCAGGGACGGCCTGCTTTATGCGACGCAATATTTCGGCGTACTTCTCCTTCTCTACCGGACGGATAATCAGAGCGTCAGGCCTGATCCATTTTCGCGGTTTCTTCCGCTTAGGTTCCAGCCGGGGCTCTTTCAGTGATTGCTTTGGGAGTTGCTCTTTCCTTTGCCTTTTCAGTTCTTTTTTAGACTGAACTCGTTGCCAAGCTGACGCTTTCATCTGTTCGTCGCTTTGCAGTGCTGTTCTTTTCAGAGGGCTTTCCTTCAGGTCTTTCTTCTTTGTTGCTTGACTGAATGTTGGGTCTGGAGAGGGTCTTTCTTTTCTCATACCAGGCTTGCCGAAAGTTTCACGCTTGTCTTCAGCGACTGATTCACCGTCACCTTCTGCTCCGTTGCTTCGTCATTCAGGACGTCAGCTTGACAGGTTTTCTCCGGTGTATCACGGGAAGTGCGCTGCAGTGATGAGCGCCATTCTTCGTCCAGTTTCTCAAACCTTTGAAGGGCGTTAGCTACACTAGTCGTCTTGGACTTTATCTCCTTGTGAATATTGACCTTTGATTGTACGAAATCATTCAACTCACTGGTCAGCTTTTTAAGGCGTTCGAGCGCTTGCGACCGCTTCATTTCGGCGCTTGCGTCAATCGCTGCTTGTTGGGCATAAAGCATGTTTTTACTCTTGTTTGTTTCCTGTAAATTACTCATACTTTTTTTGTTTACCAGCGCATCGTACGGAGTGGAGCGGGTTGTCATAACTAGGAACGGGTGTACCCTCGGAGATAGTACTCCTACCCCAGTTCCCTGAGACCTAGCCGACACTTAGCCAGTCCCGGAATACACGGATGGACTAGACTCGCTCGGGGCGGTGAAGATTCCAATCACTAACATTCACTGCGTACTTCCTGATCAAGGCCCGAAGTGACTGGCTCCTGATCCACTGCTGCAACTTACACCTCGGCAGAGCAAGTTCACATCAGCTGTGGCCTGCCTCGTCGGAAACTACGATACAGGTTCCGGACACCCCCAGTGAGTTACAGCAGGGACCAATCGTCTTGCTAGGTCAGTTAGTGTGACCAACCCATTAAAGGGGAGTTTTGTCCAAGGGAGCGTATTTTGTTTGGTTATTTTGCTTGACTCCTACCCGCTGTACCCCATCAACTAAAAGATTATCCAAGTGTCATCCAAGGACAGCGAGCGTTCTCCCATACGCTCGGGGAGACGCGCCCGGTAGCAGTAACTCTTCTGCCCCGAGTGTGTGTGTGTGTGTGTGTGTGTGTGTGTGTGTGTGTGTGTGTGTGTGTGTGTGTGTGTGTGTGTGTGTGTGTGTGTGTGTGTGTGTGTGTGTGTGTGTGTGTGTGTGTGTGTGTGTGTGTGTGTGTGTGTGTGTGTGTGTGTGTGTGTGTGTGTGTGTGGATGTATGTGAACCTCTTATAACTTTTGAACGGCTCGACCGATTTGAACGCGGTTGGTGCCATTCGAAAGGGCTTGCCCAAACTTATATTTCCAATACACTTTGGACCGGTAGATTTTGAGAAATCGTAAAAAAACTACAAAAAAATTTTTTTCAAAAGTGTTTTTTTTGGAATTACTTTTAAACGGCTTTTCCGATCAACTTCAAAAACTAATCAGCTCTTAACATCAAAAAACCACGTCAATCGCCGTCAGTCCGGTCGAAATCGGTTTATTCGTTCGTGAGTTATCGTTGACGAAAGAAAACCGAAAAAAGCGTTTTTTTGGAATTACTCCGAATTTTTCCACTCTGTCGATATAAACTCAATGATTTTTTGTGAAGCTTAAAAAACTGCGTCAAATGCCACCAACCGCGTGAAAATCAGTTCATTCATTAAAAAGTTATTGCGATTTGAAAATTAAAAAAATAGTGTTTTATGAAACTTTTATCAAACTTTTGAGCTCGAAGAGCTCAAAAGCATACAAAAGCTATTTTTTTGAGCTCGGAGAGCTCAAAATAATACACAAATTGTATTTATGAGCTCGAAGAGCTCTAAAACGTCATCAGTGCAATTTCAAGCGTTTAGGTATCGAATTGGCGGGAAGTTGCAGGGATGGCCTTCAGGGTCAACCGTATTCCTAATTTTTTTGTTTGTGAAAAATTAATAAGTTTGAAATTTTTTTCCTTTGAATGCAAAAATTTAAAAGTAAACCGTAATCGTTTGACGTATCAAACAAAATCTAGTCCAACTGGGCAACTACTGGACTGAAAATTCGATTTCATTTCTTCCTATGTTCTTTTCAGAATAAAAGACCTAATCTTACGTCTTGCCGGCGCACTGAAAAAACCAAACAATTAAATTAGCAGTATACAGTACAAAGTACACATAGACTTGACAGTAACAGTTGCTTTCAAAATAAATACCGTTAGAATCCATTCCTAGATCATAATATAACGTTTCTCAAATATATTAGATACCGAAGAGATAAATTTAAATTTTAAATTAACCATGGGCAGTGTGAACCCACGTTCACATTAATATGTGTCTAGCGTATACTTTTGTTTGTTCAGGTTAACATAAATAGTCTAGCAGACTGTTAGATTTTCAAAGCTTGACATTAGTTTTCCGAGATTTTATTTTATTACAGTTTTCTTCGAAGGGATATTGACCTTTTTTAAAGACAAATCTTAAACTAAAAAGTCTGGAAATTATTACTCATACTTTTTTTTATTTGATGATTAAAAAAAACAAGATTGAAAATTTAGTGGTCGTAAAAAGTTACTTATGTGGTATTATATTTATATTGTAGGCAAATAAATGAATGAATGAATGAATTAAAATAAAAAGTGTCAGTAGTAAAAAAAAACATGCTAAAATAAAAGCGTATCCTGGATCTCTGACCTTCGTTGGACTACTTTGTCCAGCATCACTTTCTACTCTGACCCATGAAAGAACATGAAAGACTCACCTGGCAATATCAGAGTTGCGCACCAACTCTCTTCTCGATTTCATTTCGTTTATGCGGTTCGCCGCCTTTTAGTCTCTCACGACTTTATATTTGCTTGTATTGAGAAAGGGCGGGTTACATTATATTACAATGTCTACGTACATTATACACGTGCAATTTCGCTAATTTATTTTAGCAACGCGATAAATATCGATTTATTTTTACTTTTGTTATTTTTATTTTTTCATTTATGCTAATTGCTGACGGATTTTACGAGAGAAATTGGAAGAAAATGAAATTTCTTATTGAGATAAGACGATATTATATTATCACTTTCATTGATTTAAATACTAGACACCCGATGACGTCTTTGCTGACATTTCCTACACACACAAATTTAACATGCGCATATATGTTACAATTTATACTTTACAAAATTTCAATTAAATAATAATAATAATAATAATAATAATAAATTTATTTTAATGGATGTCTCTATTATATGCTTGAAGTTAATACTCTTCAATTATATTCACAGAGTAACTTTGACCTAGAGTCATAATAATAATTACAATGACGTGTAATAAGTGATATAGAAAGTAAATTATAATGTAATGAATGGTAATGATTCGAGTTACTTTTTGGTAGTGTGATCGAGTAATTTTTATTTTCGTTGTAAGCATGTCCAAGTGACATGTAACACTCGTGCTTGGAATAGTTACTCCATTAGTGACTTTCACTCTTTATGACGCACGTTTGTACTTTTATTCATTATATAGGATCATACGTTATATTCGAACATTTTTTTCGTTTACTCGCAACGCCGACTGACAATGAGCTTCCGAAGTTAAAGACTCCTGTTGTAATTATAATTACGGATACTATGCTATTCTGTTTGCGGTGAATGGAGAGAAAAAAAAACGAGAAGCAACTAAAAATAGTTTAGGACGAGATAATAGTATATATATATATATATATGGGTTAGTAGAGCTTCCAATCAAGATGAGTTTTCTGGATAAGAAAGATTGTTGTTGACGTCAATTTTCTTTTTATGTCCTTATATCAATTTGAGATGTCTACTGGTAACTGTAAAAGTTATCGGATGTAATATAGCTTTTAAATTTTCTTTTTAATCTTTAAAATTATTGGTTTTATTGAAAAAATTTAACAGAAACAATTGATCTTTGATTAAAAAAAAAAATTCAATTAGTTGAAATTTAGTCCCGTTAGAAAAAAATTTAAAATTATTATTTGTAGTACACTATTTTACTTTCACAATTTACTTGTTAAAAAAAACTAGGTGGAATTTTTGAAATTTATTTTCGTCTAGATTTTTGACACTTTTACGCTCTAATTGTAGTGCAAATCACGTTTTGTATGTCAATTAACACGTGTTTCACCTTTAAAGTTTGTCGGAAATAATGACAATAAAAAAGTTGTAGACTAAAGTATTTTTTATGGTTATATATTAAATTTATTCCCCTAAATTTTTTTTTTTTTGCAATAAAGTTAAATCTCTAAAAAAGTAGAAATTAGTTATATTATAAGCTTTTTTTTTTTTTTTTTTTTTTGTGAAAAGTAAAGTCAAGAGTACTTACACGATTTCAAGTTTTCCTTCAGGTAGAAACAAGATGTGATCTTAGCTAATAAAAAAGTAGTCTAAGAGTAACGATGACTTTGTTTTTCTAAATAATTGGAGTTACTTTGACGTTATTCAGTCATATTAAAGTTATAAATTTTTCTTTTAGGGACTGTTGTATTACATAAGAAGTTTACTTTTCATTTTCATTGTATATTATACTTAAATTAAGATTGGTTATTTTTATTTACATGTTAACATTTATGAATTTTAACATTATCTGAATATGTGACCATGTAGCTTATGGTGTGATCATATATAACCATACTTGTGGTCATATGTGACCATGTTTGATTAAGTGTGTGATCATATAAAATAATTGTGATCGAATAGGACCATTTATGACCAATCCTGTGATCATTTGTGTCTATGATGCATGACCACCGTGACCACATATGATCACGCATGTGATTAGTGTGGCCATATAAGACTACATGTGACCCCACCTGATCACGTGTGTGATTAATGTGACCACATATGATTATGTGTGATCATGTTTGACCTTATATGATCATATGTGTATGATATTACATAAACATTGTGCCCTTATAATTCTATCTATGATCATATGTGATTTTGTATGATCATGTGCATAATCTTACATGAACATTGTGACCCTCTAAGCCTATTTATGATCATGCGTGTGATCATATAGGACCATGAATGAATAGGTGTAGGACCAGACCATACATGGCCATTGTAATCTTGTTTGACCATATGTGTGATCATCACCCAGGTAATATTGATCTTATTTCAAGTATAATTAATTACATCAAGTTATAGTATTAATTTTTAACTCGAACAATTTGTAAGTAAATTAATCGGTAAACTCATGATTTTTTTATCTCCAAATTTTTCAATAAAAATTTCTTATTATTTTCTAAGGTAAAAATTTTCTAATAAAAAAAAAAGAAACTAAAAAACATGTATTAGAAATAGGTCTCTGTAAGTATGTACTCTGAAAGCACTTACACCAGAGAGACAAATCTAACATTGTGTACACATGACAAAGACAAGAAAGAATAATAAAAATAAAATAAAAAAAGATTTGTGAAGGTGCGGTTTTCTATTTGTCGTTTGCCTGGGTCATCGGTTGGTTCAGTCCCACCATCTTTCTGTGGTTCACCTCATTGGTGAATACTTTTGGTCTTACACGGGAAATGATAATAAAACGTATTGGTGTGCAGGTATAGTAGAGGTAAAGAAACGATTACGAGCACGGGACATAAACCGACGTGCGATATACGCATTGCCCACCACCAAACCAGCATAATACTAATATTAATAATAATAATAGAAGTTTAAAATCGGCTGACAACGACGACACAAACCGGTGGGGATTTCTGGGCTCCTTCTTAGGCCCTGTGTCGTGGGGAGGGGACAACGCCAAATATAAGCTAAAGATTCTGGAAGGATGGACCATACCAAATTTAAAACACGTGAGGGACAGTATTGAGTGTTAAGCTCCGTCTAACGACAGTACCGTCATTTATATTTAATATAAATTTAGATTTTTTTTAATTTAGTTTTTATTTTTTTATTTAAAACAAAAACGTGAACATGAACGCGTATTTGAAAATCGTGTGCTTCTCGATGGCCGTTGTGCTAATTAGCGGCCAGGATATTAACCAGTGCTTCGAACAAGACAGCATATCCTGTGTGCAAAAGAGCCTCTACAGAAAGGCTAAGGAGTTCTTCACCAAAGACAACATTGAATTATTCAGTGGTGTTAGCTTGGTTAAGGCTGCTGACAGGAACTCGAGGACTGCTAAAGATGTGATTTACGACCAGGAAATAGATGCTGCCAACGATGTCGAGGGACGTCAAAGTGCCTTAGAGAACTTTGTCAGTGATGAAGCTAGCGACTTTTTGACTGGACGCAGCCTCAGGGTAATTATTTTTTTCTTGTTTTCAGTTTAACTTTTTTTTCTGTTTTTTTTTGTTCTAAAAAATGAGTTTAATTAATTTGATTTTTTTTATGTTCTGCAGATTAACTTCGCGCCAGTTGCTGAGAAAATTGGACAGACTGCACGTGCAATGGTTGATTCCGTCCCACAAGAAGTTAGACAAGCTGTTGATGAAGTTGTTGAAGGTAATTGTTTTTGTTAGACAAGAATTTCCTTCGACGAGAAATTGATTAGATTTTTTTGTAAAATTTGGACTTTTTTGGTGAATTTTGAGAGCAAAATTTTTAGAAAGTACAAAAAGTTTGAACTAAAAATTTTTATTTGAAATTGATACAATTTCAGTGTGAAATTTGGTAAATCTTGAAAAAAAAAAATTGATGTAGAATTTAAACAAACTATTTTTTTTTATAACATTTGATATTTTTCTTTGAAGTCGAATATTATCGTATGAAATTTGGTTGATAATTTTTTCTTGAAATCGATTCTTATAAATTTTTAGTATTTTAACAATCGCTGTTTAATTATATTTAACAAAATTTTTTTTTAAATTCATACTAAATATTTAATAATATAGCGTCTCCAAATTTCCAAAAATTCTAACAAATTTTATCTGAAATCTGGCTTCATTAATAACTATATCTAATTAATTTTTAAAAATTACAGGTCGTGGAAAGAAAAAGCTCTTGAAAACCCTCCTCCCCTTCCTGGCGATCGCTAAATTGAAGATGGGAGCCCTTGCTGTTTTATCATACTTCGGAATCGCCCTGTTGGCCAAGAAAGCCATTTTCGCTTCATTGATCTCCCTCGCTTTCTCCGCATTCATCGGACTCAGATCCCTCTGGTCTAAGGGCGCAGACACCACCGCGTACAACGCAGGGTGGAACTCAGGTAATGTTGGCGCATGGGCACCCCCAGCAACCAATGGTTGGTCTTCTGGAGGGTGGGATGACAGCCACGGTAATAACTACGCCGGAACCAACCAGCCGTTCTCTGGCTACCACTAAGCCGCCATAGGCTATCAACGCCTGCCAAATAACTCACTACATTATCACTTAATAACGCTAAATTAAATTATTTAATTAAATCATCATTAAAACCATATTTTGAAAATTTTATTAACGAATCATTAATAATTAATATTAATGATTAACATTGACAATTAATACTTAATACTCACATTAATGGTTAGGATTGATGATTAACATTAATATGTATCAATAATGATTTAAATTAATGTTAACATCAACAATTGACTATAATAGCTAGCATTTATGATTAAAAGTGATTGATCAAATGAGTGATTAACGTCAATGATTAATACTTAATATGGTTTGAAATATTTATTTTTTATATTTATAATTCATTTTTTTGTAAGCTGTTGCCATTATTGTTAATTTATTAATCAAATATGATTTCACATGTGTAAATAATTGTATGTTTCATCATTCATATGTTAATGTTAACATGTTAACAACTACAACATTTCATTGTGTAATTAAAATTATAATTAATAACATAAATTTACACGAAAAAATAATATTTATTAGCCACAATTTCTTTTGTATAATTTATAGAATAGTACAAATCAAATATCAATCAAACATATAATAGGATAATTTTTTAAATAAATTATTGGTAAATTATGAATTACAATACTCTGAATGAACTGTACAATTGAAAACAAAATAAGAAAATAAATTTTTTTAATAAAAATCTTACAAGTCATTGACCTCAAACTCAGAAACTAAATTTAAGAAGAGTAAGCGAGGAATTCAAAATTTTAACTTTCCAGCAATTCTTGGAATATTTTTATGGGAATATATGGAGGCATATTATATACATGTATATAAGAGATAAATGTATACATACTATTGCTTTCAGAATTTCGATCGAGTGACCGTTATACTTACAAACGTCGCGTGTGTCCAGAAAACCTGATTCTGGCCTTCAACTATATGTATATACGTCAAATGCAGTTGATGTTTATTTATTGTATGTCATACATGTAACCGGAGTAAGAAGTGATTAATGTTCCGAGATAAATAGGATAAATGGATTGAATATTCAAATTTCTTAAAATATTTGTAACAGATAGTAACTATAAGGTACCCGCGAGTAATACGGCCTTGTTAAAAGATTCTTGTAATTTATAATGAAAAGATTATCATCCATAGATTTTAATGTTAATAATTATTTAAGGAGATAATTATTTTAAACAAAAACAAAATTTATTATTTTATGGGTAGTAGGGTAATAAGGCTGAAGTTTTGGCGTACTTACTTAAATAATCGAGCTATGCTTAATATATTTGATATTTAAGATCAATAATATACCTTAAATAATAATGCTTCTTATTTACGACATATGCACAGGATGAATAAACCTTTAAATGATAAAAAAAAAAGTGCAAAATTTAAAACTATGTAATCTGATTTAAAAAAAACTTAAAATTTTGGACAATTTTTTTTGACATTTCTCATTTTAAAGATATATATTATTTCTATAGAATTTTTAAAACTTTAGGTAAATCTTTCTAAAAATTATACAGAAAAAAGCCTTACAAGCTTTTAACCAAATTGACCAATAAATTTTTAAGTTACTGCACGAATAGTTTTTTTGGATACAGTTTCGAAAAAATTCCCTTTATAGTTTCATAATGATAAATAATTAAAGCTCCACAACCCTTAAATTTGTACGACAACTTAAATATTTAATAATTTGTATTTTTCTCTTGATAGAATGTTCTCTGTATATATTACATTTTCAAAATATAAGAAAAGTTGGATTTTTCTTTGATTTCTCAAAGAATTTCTCCCCTCAAATATGTTCTGATATGTTTTCATATGACCTGACATGAAAATTATTTAGATCCAGACTTATTAGTTCATATCGAGATGTATCAAGCTTTATGGGCCTTGAATATATCCTGACATGTCCTGATATGGTCAATTTGCAGATCAAGACATATATGATCTTATCAAAAATTATATATGCGTATATCAATCCTACCATTTTTCAAGCAAAATTAATTAATTTAATTACATTAAAAAAAGCCGAAATCCGATGATAAAGATTAGTTGCTACAATTTTTTAGAATTATTACATTTTTTAACTTCCCGCTAAGAAAATTGAAAATTTCCAAAGGTCGGGAAGTTATTGGTTTTACCCCGTTTTTTGAAAATCGAGTAAGTGTGTGTGTGTGTGTGTGTTTTTCCCTTTAGGGGGGGGGGAATCCTTTTTACGGATTCTAGGCATAGATGTTGGCCCGGATATGTGGCGACTCGACGCAGCGTCATACTAAAATTCCACGCTGACGCCCCTACCCACTAAACCCTAAACCCCTTTCTCTTCTATCCTCTGATCCCCCATGGTACCGCCGTAAGGCATTTCTTCGCGGGGGGAGGAATTAGCTGCCGCTCTTTCTTCTGGTGGCTAAGATGTTATTTCTTCCTTCTAGTTTCTGTCATTCGCTCTTTTCCTCTCAATGGATCGCAACTCGGTAAGCACTTTTGTAGCAAAAGTGCTTGTGGCGTTCCAGGCAGCTTCTGATGACAGCATTGCTGCTACTATTATCTCTGGTTGGATTTTCCTCTTCAGGAAATTCTCCAGCTCATCTCGATGTGGGTAAAAACGCGAGCACTCAAAGAAAACGTGCTCGGCATCTTCATTGACTTCTGGGCAGGATGGGCACTCTGGGGAATTATCATGCTTGGAGCGGTGGAGATACGCCCGGAAACAGCCGTGTCCTGATAACATCTGTGTAAGATAATAGTTGACCTCACCGTGACTCCGGTTTAGCCGAACGTTGATCCTTGGTATGAGACGATGCGTTCACCTACCCTTCACTGTGGCATCCCACTGTAGTTGCCATCGACTTATGCTCCTCTGCCACTCTTCTGTTCCAAGCTCCTCAGCGCTTAGTGTGGTCGACTTCTTTCGTTGGTAAAGGATCCGTCTTTCCTCAGCTAAGATTCCGAGAGACAAAGTTCCGGAAATGACACACACTGCTTCCATAGATATTGTGCGGAAGGCGCTTGCTACTCTTAAGGCACTCAGACGGTAGACTGGTCCAGCCCTTCTCCATGATTCTTGCTTTTCTAGTGCGTCTGCCCAGATAGATATTCCGTAAATGAGCACTGATGTGACTACAGATGATAGCAGTAGTCTCCTGCTCTGCTTTGGGCCTCCGACGTTTGGCATCAGTCGTGCTAAGCTGGCTACCACTGCTGATACTTTTGCACTCACGTATTCGACTTGCTGCTTAAAGTTGAGTCGGGCATCAAGCATCACTCCCAGATATCGGATATATGGTTGTGATGTGATTTCTTGTTCTCCGACTTTCAGTTTTATGGTCTCTATCACTTTTCTGCTGGTAATAAGCACAGCCTCAGTCTTCTGTTTCACCAGTTGTACATTCATTGAATCCATCCACCATACAGCTACATCGTCTGCATATGCAACAAGCTTGACACTCCTTGGAAGAGTCAGTCTCAGCAGGCCATCATACATAACATTCCACAGAAGTGGACCCAGAACAGAACCCTGGGGTACACCTCCGGTAATATCGTACTCTTTTGGACCATTTTTCGTGTCGTATCTCAGGATTCTGTCCGTGAAGTAGCTAGCCACTATCCTACGCAGGTATCCTGGTACGTTTTTCTCTTCCAAGGCTTGCATAATGCAGTCCCAGTTGGCGGAGTTGAAAGCATTTTTAATGTCCAGAGTGGCCACCAGGCAGTACTTCTTCGCTCCACCCTTCCATCTGATCCCTTCGATTGCCTCCTTGGCCGTTGCAACAACCAGGTTGATTGCGTCCAGGGTTGATCGTCCTTTCCGAAAACCATACTGGTTGTCTGCCAGGAATGGATCGACAACTGCTTCTATCCTTTGGTGGATTATACGCTCGAGTATCTTACCTGCCGTGTCTAACATACAAAGTGGTCGGTAAGATGACGGTTCTTCTGGTGGCTTCTTCCCTTTAGGTAACAGTACCAATCGTTGCTGTTTCCACTTACGAGGAAAAATCCCCTCCTTGAGGCATGCATTATAAGCGTCTAGGAATAATGTTGGAGCTACCTTTATAATGTTTTTTAAGGCTAAATTAGGGATTCCGTCCAATCCCGGCGCTTTATTATTCCCTACACGGTTACAAGCCTCCAGCAATTCTTCTTCAGTGACAGGTGGGATGTCGTCCAATTCGCCTGGCGCCAAGTGGTAATCGAAGTTGCGTTGCTGTGGAAACAGTGCAATGACGATTTTCTGAAGAAGTTGAGGACACGTAGGTGATGGCATTTGTTGTTTTTTCAGGTGGGTCATAACCACCTTATAAGGCCTACCCCACACGTCTTTATCCACCTCGTATATGAGCTCTTTCCAGCATCTTCTTTTGCTCTCTTTAATAGCTTTATTCAGTTCACGGCGCGCCTTTTTGTACTCTGAAACCAGTTCCACAGAGTTAGTTCGTCCGTAGCCACGCTGAGATATTCTTCTCTTTTGATGACACGCTTTACGATGGGCGCTGATGTGGTCGTTCCACCAATGCACCGAAGGTCTAGAATTTATGCCACGTTTACGAGGCACACAGGCATCACAAGCATGTCTTACTCTCCTCATCAGGTCTTTAGTCTGTTCTTCTGCACATCCAGTGTTGATCGGATAACCATCGAGGGCTATTAGCAATGCTTCTGGGTCAAAAGATTTCACCTTCCAACCAACAATGTTAGGTTGCTTGATTGGTCTCTTGAGGTTCTGGTCGTTTGATATTTCTCAGAATATCGCATGATGGTCGCTGGCAGTGTAGATGTCCAACACTTTCCAGTTG
>CAJNRD030001117.1:7103717-7121275 GCA_905319865.3 Cotesia congregata | reverse complement strand
TCGCCGGCATTGAGGTATCCATCCTCTGTACTGTAAACGATAATTGAATATCTTGTGACATTTGCATATCGTTGTTTGGTGTTAATTTGGTGTTGTTCATTTAGCACTACCCGGAGAGCACGTGTAGGGTGTTAAAGCAGTATCTACGGACGCGAACAACGCTACCCTTGTGTTGTTAGGTCAGTTAGTGTGACCAACCCATTAAAGGGGAGTTTTGTCCCTGGGAGCGTATTTTGTTTGGTTATTTTGCTTGACTCCTACCCGCTGTACCCCATCAACTAAGAGATTATCCAAGTGTCATCCAAGGACAGCGAGCGTTCTCCCATCCGCTCGGGGAGACGCGCCCGGTAGCAGTATCTCTTCTGCCCCGAGTGTGTGTGTGTGTGTGTGTGTGTGTGACCCTTTTATGACTTTTGAACGGCTTGACAGATTTCATCGCGGTTGGTGCCATTCGAAAGGGCTTGACTAAACTTAGATTTTGGATACACTTTGAACCGATTCGGACTGATAGATTTTGAGAAATCTCAAAAAAACTACAAAAAAAATTTTTTCAAATGTGGTTTCTTTGGAATAAGTTTCAAATGGCTCTACCGATCGATTTCAAAAACTAATCAGCTCTTAACATAAAAAAACCACGTCGATCGCCGCCAACTCGGTAAAAATCGGTTCTATCGTTCGTGAGTTATCGTTGTCGAAAGAAAACCGAAAAAAGTGTTTTTTTGGAATTACTTTGAAATTCTTCGTTTGATCGATTTAAACTTGAAAATCCGTTATGAGGTTTCAAAAACTGCGCCGAATGTCATCAACCGCGTGAAAATCGGTTCATTCATTCAAAAGTTATTGCGATTTGAAAATTCAAAAAATAGTGTTTTATCAAACTTCTATCAAACTTTTGAGCTCAAAGGCATACAAAAGCTATTTTTTGAGCTCGGAGAGCTCAAAATAACACAAAAATTGTACTTTTGAGCTCGAAGAGCTCAAAAACAAAATAAGTGAAATGTTGAACGTTTAGGTATGGAGTTAGCGGGAAGTTGCACGGATGGCCTCAAGGGTCAACCGTTTTCCTTATTTTTTTATAATGAAAGATACCAGTTTTTTTCATGTAGTTAAAAAAATGTAGTTGGATAAGTATTAACATGATAATTTATTAATTAAATAGCATATTTTTCATTCGAAAATATCATTTTTTCTGCAATATTATTTCGATAATTCGAACGAGATTGCATTAACCGGCACATTTTATATTCTTACTAGTATACGTTGCGCGCGCAAGCGCACGTGTGAATGTTGGTATGGAATTATCTATATTTTCATGCTTATGATATATTTGACCAATCACGTTACGAATAGTTTGCTTACATGATATATTTTCATATTTTTCATCTTAATTATAAAAGTGGATCCTCATCAGTCATCAAGAATAATTTTTTTTATACTTTGTTAGTCAACAACATATTTTTTTATTTATCGCCAATTTTAAACCTGATCATCAATTGCTAATAAATATATTAACAAGCTCTCAAACTGTGAAAGTTAATTTCTAATGACAATTATATTCAAAAAATTGGGTCGTACATCACCAGATAAATTGATGATATGCAATCGGAGTCTTTAGAATAAAAAATAAAATTAACTACTTTGAATGTTCGACCTGGATCTCTAAGACACAAGGTATGATATATCCGGCATAGAACTGCAAAATGCACTTTCCCTCAAACACACATCTTTATCGGCACATGGCGGACAAGTTTACATTACCATACAAATTGATAGTGAATACAGTTTCTGTTGAATGTTGTCTCTGTTAAGGCACCGGTTGTTAAGCGGCCGTACTCGAAGTCTTAATTGTCGTTGAATGTAGAAGGCCTTGGCATTTAAAGTCTGGTTGACTGCAGCGAGTCAAGTTCATGAGCTTGGCTTGGCTAACTATTTCCTTCCATTGCATTCATTAAATTAAAAAATATTTGTCAATTTAACACATTAGTAATTAGTATTGCTCCTGCTGTTATGATATTATTATATATATAAATATGATTGACCACAAATGTCAGATTAAGATAAAGATAACAAGTCCAAGATCTGTAGATTGTGATCAGACCGCATCTTTGCTACGGTGGGATTTGCAAACCGCTGCGCTAGATAATGGGCAGTGGCATAATAGAAGATAATAAAAATAAAAGGAGAACTTGGAGAGGGTAATAGGCTACTGCTTCACTGGTTGAAAAGAGATACAAACTGTCTAGTTAGATTGAAAGCAAAAGCAAAGACTTTCGTTTTATTTGTGGTAAATACTCTGATGCGCTCCTCAATACTTCTTGTCTTTTCTTTATTTATAACTAACACTTTATATTTATTTGTAACACTTAATTAATCATAACACTAATTGTTTTATTAAAATATTAGAATTGAATTCTTATCGAGCTTAAAAAGTAACTGATTGAATTTAATACTCCACAGTAAAAAATAAATTTTTCTGATTTAATAGAAATGTTCTTGGTCCAAGAAAAAAATTAATTTGAAAAGAGAAAATTGTTTATCTTCAAACTGATTTTTAACTTCCCGCTAAGAAAATTGAAAATTTTCAAAAATCGGGAAGTTATTATTTTTACCTCGTATTTCGAAAATCGAGTTTTGATCAGATCTCGACGTTTTGAGGTCCTAGGAAGCTTCCTTGACTATTCGCGCGATGGTGTCTGTACGTCTGTATGCATGTATGGATGTGAACGGCTTGACCGATTTGATCGCGGTTGGTGCCATTCAAAAGAGTTCGACTAAACTTAGATTTTAAATACAAGTTGGACCGATAGATTTTGAGAAATCTTAAAAAAAACTGCGAAAAAAAATTTTTCCAAATGTGTTTTTTTTTGAATAACTTTCAAACGGCTCGACCGATTAATTCCACAAACTAATCAGCTCAACATAAAAAAAAACAACGTCGATCGCCACCAATCTGGTCAAAATCGGTTGATTCGTTCGTGAGTTATCGTTGACGAATGAAATCGAAAAAAAGTGTTTTTTCGAATTACACCGAAACTTTCGGTCTTACCAATTTGTGTTTAAAAATGTATCATAGAATTTGAAAAACTGCGTCGAATGCCGCCAACCTTGTGAAAAACGGTTCATTCATTCAAAAGTTATTGCGGTTTGAAAATTAAAAAAATAGCGTTTTATTAAACTTCTATCAGACTTTTGAGCTCAGAGAGCCCAAAACTACATGAAAATTATATTTTTGAGCTCAAAAACTTAATAAGTGCAATTTTGAGCGCTTAACTTCGAAAGTAGTGGGAAGTTGCAGGGATGGCCTTCAGGGTCAACCGTTTTTCTAATTTTTAACTTCCCGCTAAGAAAATTGAAAATTTTCAAAAATCGGGAAGTTATTGTTTTTACCCCGTTTTTCGAAAATCGAGTTTTCATCAGATCTCGACGTTTTGAGGTCCTAGGAAGCTACCCTGACTATTCCCGCGATGGTGTCCGTGCGGCTATACGTATGTGTGTGTGTGTTGTTTTTTTTTTGATTTTTTGGCTTTGGGGGGGGGGGGGAATCCTTTTTACGGACTCTTTTGAAAAGTTTTGGTTTTACCTCGTTTTTCGAAAATCGAGTTTTCATCAGATCTCGACGTTTTGAGGTCCTAGGAAGCTACCCTGACTATTCCCGCGATGGTGTCCGTGCGGCTATACGTATGTGTGTGTGTGTGTTTTTTTTTATTTTTTCTTGGGGGGGGGGGGGAAATCCTTTTTACGGACTCTAGGCATAGCTATTTGGCCTGGATATGTGGCGACTCGACGCAGCGTCATACTAAAACTCGACGCTGATGCCCCTACCCACTCAACCCTAAACCCCTTTCTCTTCTATCCTCTGATCCCCCATGGTACCGCCGTAAGGCATTTCTTCGCGGGGGGAGGAATTAGCTGCCGCTCTTCCTTCTGGTGGCTTAGATGTTATTTCTTCCTTCTAGATTCTGTCTTTCGCTCTTTTCCTCTGTGTGTGTGTGTGTGTGTGTGTGTGTGTGTGTGTGTGTGTGTGTGTGTGTGTGTGTGTGTGTGTGTGTGTGTGTGTGTGTGTGTGTGTGTGTAAACCTCTTATAAATTTTGAACGGCTTGGCCGATCGGACCGAAATAGGTGGCGATCCAGAGAGTATCATTGCCATTAAATCTCGTGAAAATTTGAATGGATTCGGTTAAGTAGATTTTGAGAAATCTCAAGAATAAAATTTTCCAAAAATCGTTTTTTGGAATAACTTTTAAACGGCCTGACCGATCAATTCCAAAAACTAATCAGCTCTTAAGCTTAAAAATCCACGTTGATTGCTAACAGTCCCATCAAAATCGGTTAATTCGTTCGAGAGTGATCGAAAACAAAAAATTTCAAAAAAAATGTTTTTTTCACATAACTTCGACATTTCTTTTCGGATCGTTTTTGAAGAAATAAAATAATTATAAGAGCCCAAAAAATCACGTCGATCGCCATCAAGAACGTGAAAATTGGTTGATTGGGTCGTGAGTTATCGTTGTTGAAAAAATTCGGAAAAAGAGAATTTTTCAAATTTCTCTAAGATTTTCGGTTCGATCAGTTTGTGTTCAAAAGTATATCATAGATTCTGAAAAAGTGCATGGAATACTGCCAACCGCGTAAAAATCGATACATTCATTTAGCTCGAAGAGCTCAAAAGCATATAAAAGCTATTTCTTTGAGCTCGGAGAGCTCAAAATAACACACAAATTGTATTTTTGAGCTCGAAGAGTTTAGAAACGTCGTAATTGTAATTTCAAGCGTTTAGGTATGGAATTTGCGGGGAGTTGCAGGGATGGCCTTTAGGGCCAACCGTTTTCCAGATTTTTTTTGCACGTGGATAAATCATGGATTTTTTTATATTTCATGAATAAGACTATATTAAATTAAATTCAATTATTTATTTCTTTTTATCATTGTAAGTGTGTTTTATACAATACGAGAATAATATTTCGGAAAAACTTCGTTTAATGTTATACAAAATCCACTCACTGTTTTTTAAGACTAATTATTAATGAAGAAATTTATTTAAAATCATTGATTATAAAACTTTTTATTTAAATGTATTATTTGTTTAAATCTTACGCTCAATTAATTAATTTAATTTTTTATCAAACGAAGTCGCAAAAATAAATTTAAGGAGTCGTGACACGACTCATGCGATTTTTACACGACTTATTCTGTGTGAGCGACAGCAGCTAGCCATTCGTCTAACTAAGCCTGCAATCCGTCGGCGAATTTGAGATTTTTTGGACTTTGACTTTTGGCGTCGTTTTTTGTTCCAAGTCTGAAATTTTTTGATAATCATTTCGATAATCAGTACCAGGATTGTCCAGAAAGAGATTAAAGGGATTATAAGATAGTCATATTCGAAATACCCGAAGTCTAATTGTTCATATTCTTCTACGGCTTTGATTCTATCAATTATCTTTTTTTTCTGTAATATTCGCTTAAAAAGAGATTTTTTTCGGTGATAATTTGCGTGCCCGGTCTCGACAAAATTCATCGCAACCTCATCAAATTTATCTTTGAGTGGCCATTTTTTTCTACTTACGAATACTTCATAGTCGTTAAAATACAGGTATTTAGATAAATATATTTCATCATGTATTTTTTCAAGATTAAGATAAAAAGTATTTATAACACAAGCAGTTGAGGCATCTTTTAAAAGAATTTGTTCGCACGTTAGATAATTGAACATCTCTTTTGTATGTAAATATTTCTTATCCGAAGCATCCGACCACAGTCCTGTCGTCATTATTTCCTCATTAATTATATCATCATAGTATAGATGAAATTTGTTTTCACGCAACTGTTCTAGGGTATCGACTTGTTGACGTGTCGGCTTCGCGAGAGCAGTGGACAAATGACCCTGCAACGCGGGATTAAAAATCAACATAAACACAGTCGCGAAAAAAAAGGCCAGTTTCATTGACAGTAGGTTCATTGGGACCATTAAACCCATGTCTAACATCAACGACAACATATCTGAGAGCGTCTCGCGGAGATGATGATTGTTATTTATATAAATAACAACTAGAATCATCGTCAAAATGAAACCCGACATAGTAGCTGTCCAAATATCAAAATAACCATCTACGATTTCATCAATTACCGGTACGGTGTTTTGTTTTCGCGTTAAAATCACGTAACCTTCTTGATCGTAAAAAGCCATAACATAAGTATACTCTACGGGGATGAATTTCAACGGGATAGAGCGTGCACTCAAGTCATTTGTACCAGATTCTATTGATCGATCATACATATCATCACTTATATACGATTCTGGTGTACTGTCCGTTACGGAATGCAAAGTTTCAAACAAATCTTTATAAACTGGAGGCCAATATTCAAAATCTGGGAGCTTACCGATTAAAACATGATTTCCTCGAAAATCATAGTGATGACTTTTTATTGGAAATCTGTTCAACCGTACCGACTTGTCGAACTTGATGCTCTCACAAATCTCTGTATCTGCGCATATAAATAGAAAGGTAAATCGAAAGATGTTAAGTTAAAGCTTCAAAAATATGTAAATATACAATACCATTTACGAAAAATTGCCCGAAGATCGTCCATCTATCTTTTGAATCATCATCAATGGCCACCTGTTGCCAAGGCTCTGGAGCGTAGTTTGAAAAAGGGTTAAAGGTAAGGATCAGCGTTTTGTTGTTGATCTCATATTGACAAACGAAGAATGATGAAACAGCTTCCATCTGCCACAGTAACTTCAACACGGCTTTCGAATTTTGACATTGTGTTCCAACAATGACGAACAGTGACTTTGGGTTCCAAATTTTCGCTGATTTTATCTCACGAAAAATTTTCACCAGTGCATTGAACGACTCACCAAATAGAAGAAAAGATGGATGCCGCGGATAGTATTCCTTGATGACTTTCGATAAAAAGTGATCATCTATAACAATTATCGATGGTTCAGCAGTTTCGTTCCTTTGGATTTCATACACGATATCAATCAGATCGACAGTAACAGCCACTGGCTTCAACTCATCCGCAAAGCACATTTCGAGCAAGTGCCTCTGTTTAAAAAAAATCGATAAAAAATTACTATTTTCATTAATTACTCAAAATAAATTACCGTATTGATATGGAAATCTGGAGAAATATTTCTTGAGACACTAATATTGCCATTACACTGGACTACACTAGAAACAAACAAACATAACATAATAGTTGTCACACAGAATTTTATATTTTTCATAACGTTTGCTCTCTAGGAATTATCCCTTATGACTGACGTATCGAGTAGCTGATTTGATGATATACATTGCTAATCGATAAGGATACGTGTCCACTTGTCAGGACACCACGTATTTTTTTTCGCAGCTGCGTATTCATATTCAAGTGCTTTGCGTGATTGCAAACTTGCATACATAAGCTCTTGGGGACTTTGCTCGGTGTAAGCGAGTGTGAAAAAAAAGTATCCTTAAACAAAGGAAAACGCATTGTTTATCGATTATAAAAAGCAAAGAGACTTTCGCATAACAGGCTATATTAAATTTAAATTTAAGTGACTACTGGGCAATTTCAATTACTGAACTTTATAACATTTATACGTCTTAAAATTTTTCACAATTAATAGACCTTTCTTCAACCAAAAAGAATGATCCGCCCTCAGACATTTTAGAAGTTCAATATTTGTCGAATATTATTTTCATAATATACATTCATCTATAAGAATATGTATTGCCAGAAAATTTATTCTCGAAAAGACAATTATTATTAAAATCATACGTAAATTTGTAAAGCTGTCTCAAAGCATGTTACATTTTAATGGGGCTAAGACCAAAAACTTTAAACGTCTCCTTCTCAAGATTTTTTTTTCAACTACGGTAAGCAAGACTTGTCGAAAACAGCTGAGCTGACCAGTCTCTAATTTATGGAAAATATTCTTAATTTTCTTTTAGAAATTGATCGAAAGATCAATAACTCCCTAAATCGTTCATATTTTTATAAACAACTAGAAGACCCGGTAAACTTCATATCATCTACATGTATTTGTGAAATGTATGGTCAAAACTTAATACCAAACGTTTATTTACATTAAAGGGACCCCCGGTGGTCTAGAGGCCTAAAATTTGAGATTATTTTAAAAAATTTTACTTCTATATAAAGGTAATGACTAATGCTTTCAAATTTTTTTAACACTGATTTTATTACCTATCAACTACACAAAAATTAAAATTAACACAAAAATAGATATTTATATGTCATAAGGCCGTGAAGTGGCGGTTTTCTGACAGCGACGATATTTCGATATGAGCTTGAGGTTTGTGGCGGAAAGGTTCGAAACGGGCATAATTTTAACGTCCGAGGCGTAGCCGAGGACGGAAATTTACGCTCGTTTTCGAACATTCGCGTCACAAACATTAAAGCGAACATCGAAAAAAAGTCGTTGTCAAAATCGTCACTAAACGGCCGAATGACATACAATATTGTTTGTTATTATCGCTCCATAAGTTTAACTTTTGAGGGATAGGAGGCAAATAATGGCGTATTAAAATTTTATGAAGTTTCACAAGGGCAAAAAAAATCAATTTTATATTAATTATCTTTTTATTGATCTTAAAATCTTGCTCACGTCCAGAAAATGTAAATAACTTTTTATTAGTATTTATTTATGGCGTTGTTATTTTATTAATATTAGGTCCGCTTCGTAATAAACTGCCAGCAGAAAAATAATTAGCGCCACTCAATAGTAACTAAGTTCAACATTGGCGAAAAATTATCGGTCGGTACGATAGAATGTGACTTTTTTTTTACAATATCTCTCAATTTCGTCTGGGTGTACACGAAAAGCTCGTAAAAAAACGGAGGAGGTAAAACTTCACGGCCTAGGCCGTGAAAAAAAGAGCTCACGAAAGTTAGGCCCCCAGATTTTTTTTTCTTTTATTTTTTAATTTTTTTTTTATTACATCGTTAGTTCGTCATTTGTTCTTTATTGTTCTCTATAAACATTTGTTTGTTCTCGACTTATTTATTTAAAAAAAATTTATTAAAAATGTGCCCTTAAGTTAGCCCCCCCTATCGCATTTTTTAATATTTTTTCAGCAATACGGGTCAATAAACCTCTGTTTATGATTGTTCATGTATAAAAAACGTTTGTTCCCATTTGACATTGTTTATTTTTTAATTAATTAATTATTTTTAATTACTTGAATATTTGTATTCTAAATACTTGCACTGCGCATGCGTCAACTTTACGTTTAGACTTTTAGCGCGGTCTTTTTGAAAATTATAATGACAAGCACAGTCATTAAATTGAAGTTACAGGATATATTTTTATAAGTATATCATTATAAACAATTGTGATTTATAAGCTAAAAATAATTATTATGAATTTTAATTAATACAAATCTTGAATATAAAATTCTTTGATAAATTAATATCAGTCAACAATATTTTGAGTGTATTTTTCAATTTTCTTAGCGGGAAGTTACAAGAAACATTGATTTTTTTGTTAAATAAATTGATTTATTAAATTTTTTGTTCGATTCAACATAAATAAAAATTTCCAAGAGGTTAACTTTGAATCATGGACCACCAATAATGATTGTTTGTAAGAATTATACACAGAAAAAAAAAATTCTGGGGGGCTAACTTCGGTGAGCCGAAAAAAAGACGGTATGGTCGAGTCTCTAGAAAAGAGTCTCTTTACGGACGCCACCCAGCGCTCAGAAGTTGAACTTCTGGCGCGAGTATAACAAAAACATTTTTTTTTTAATTAGAAATATGGCGCTAAAGTTCCTCTCTCCAAAAAAAATGTGCACTAGTCAGGTCCATTTTTTTTGGAGAAAACAATTCATTTGAATGAAATGAGGCTCGTTAACTATAAATAAATCTCTTATTTAAATATCACAAGAAATATTTATTTGATACAAATAAATTGATTTATTTGAGACAAAGTTGTATTTTAGTATATTGTAGTATATTTGTATTATAGTATTATTGTAGTATATTTGAATGAAATCCATATTTGTTTATAGTTAACAAATATTTCTTTGGTGGTAACAATCGTATATTTCAACCAAATTAGATTTGTTAACTATAAATAAATGGTATGTTAGAATATACTCAAAGCAATGATTTTTAGTTTTAGGTGAGGAAAGTTGTAAAAGTGGACATATCGAACGTTTGGGGTAAAATGGGCACTTCTTATGGAATTATTAATTATATTGAAATTAACAATGACAATAAAGTTAGTCGACATCTAAAAATTTTTAGAATTTTTTTTATTGAAAAAAATTTTACAAAAAAATTTTTTTTTATATTTCATTTGTAAAAAATTCGAAAAACTGTAAGTGGAATTGAAAAAATAGATATTTATGTCATAAGGCCGTGAAGTGGCGGTTTTCTGACAGCGACGATATTTCGATATGAGCTTAAGGTTTGTGGCGGGAATGTTCGAAACGGGCGTAATTTTAACGTCCGAGGCGTAGCCGAGGACGAAAATTTACGCTCGTTTTCGAACATTCGCGTCACAAACATTAAAGCGAACATCGAAAAAAAGTCGTTGTCAAAATCGTCACTAAACGGCCGAATGACATACAATATTTTTTGTTATTATCGCTCCATAAGTTTAACTTTTGAGGGATAGGAAGAAAATAATGATATATTTAAATTTTAGGAAGTTTCACAAGGCCAAAAAAAATTAATTTTATTAGAATTTATTTATGGCGTTGTTGTTATTTTATTAATATTAGGTCCGCTTCGTAATAAACTGCCAGCAGAAAAATAATTAGCGCCACTTAATGGTAACTAAGACTAAAAATTATCGGTCAGTACGCTAGAATGTGACTTTTTTTTTTTACAAACTCTCTCAATTTCGTCTGGGTGTACATGAAAAGTTCGTAAAAAAAAGGAGGGGGTAAAACTTCACGGCCTAGGCCCGTGAAAAAAAGATGGTATGGTAGAGTCTCTAGAAAAGAGTCCCTTTATGGACGCCACCCAGCGCTCAGAAGTTGAACTTCTGGAGCGAGTATAACGAAAAATATTATTTAGTTCTAATTTAACACTTTAAGCAAAATAAAAAAATAAAAAATGTCGACTAACTTTATTATTATAAATTAACAGACATCTGTAAATTTTTTCGACTTTTATAACAATAAAATTATTATGAAAAAATTTCACATGTTAAAATTAATAAAAATTATACGTGAAAATGTTTAGAAGCATTTTTTTATTGTAATTGATTTGTTATTAAAATTTTTAAAATTGACAGCTGACGGCCAACTTCAGTATCATAGTAATCATAGTATTTTTATTAGTATCGTAAGTAATAGTATTATATTTTTTTACGAAAATAAACTAATATTGTTATAAAATATACAAATTTTATATTCAATAACACAATTAAAAATTTTCTGTAAAAAAATTATTACTAAACGACACGGATTTTAGGTTAAGAAATTTGTTTTTTCGTTCCAATAAGTGCATGAAATATAAAAAAAAAATTTAATGAAAAAAAAGTCATAACCGGAAAAAATAAAATTTATTTAAGATCAATAGGTAAATTAATATTTATAATAAAATAAATATAAAAGAAACAGTGGTTGGTCACAAAAAAGTCAAATGTAAACAATACACTCTTACATTCAAAAATAGCGACACCAAGCGTAATTTACTTGAAGTGAGATTTGTTAATTGTTAACAAATCTTTATTTGAATGAAATAAATGAGTCAATTCAATTAAATAAACCAAAACAAAGTAGTATTTGACTCAAAATAATATATATTTAAATAAAAGAAATTTGTTAACATTAAATAAATATTTTTGATTCATTTCAAATAAATCTGTGCATTTGAGTCAAACAAATCGTTTTCTCAGTGTGGGTATAGTGATTTATCTCTCCCTTTGATCTGAAAAAAAAAAAAATGACGGATTTTTAATTAGTATAAGTATAGTTATCGCAGGAACTAGAATGAAAAAAAAAATATTTGACAAAATGGTGCGTACTTAAAAGTATGAATCTGAAACTTGTTTTCATAAAATACTTTTAACTACGCGCTTAATAATTTTAATTTGTTATGAAATTTAATTTTTAGACATTTTTTATACGATTTTGTGAATTTTTCACCGCAACATTTTTGAGTACGCTTTTTTTAAATTGATTTTGAAATTGTTGAAAAATTATTATTCGACAATTTTAAGACTTTTCTAAGACGTTCCATTTTAATGTTCCGGAGCTCTGTCACTGTGAACTCATCTTATAATAATCTAAAAATTTTTTTAAAAAGCTTCGTTACAATATTCCGGAGTTCTGTCGCTGTGAGCTATAGTCATTAAAAATTTTTTTAAGACTATTTTTAGAAGAGCAGACCAAAGAGATCGGACCTCACTTCACGGCTAGAAATATCTTGTAGTGGAATACTAAATTGTCGTTTTCAATTTCACAAATCTGAAACTCGTTTTCAGAAAATATTTTCAACTACGCGCCAATTTGTCAAATGATTTTTTTTTTCATTCTAGTCCCTGCGATAACTATATTTATACTAATTAAAAATCCATCATTTTTTTTTATTTCAGATCAGAAAGAGAGAATAATCATCACCAGTCAGGTCCATTTCTTTTCGGAGAGGGGAACTTCAGTACCATTTTCCTAATTTAAAAAAAAATTTTTTTTTGTTTCAATTTTCATTTTTGTGTATTTGATAAGTAATAGAATAAATGTAAAAAAAATTCGAACGCATTAGTCATTACCTTCATTTAGAAGTAAAATTTTTAAAATACCTTAAATTTTAGGCCGCTAGACCACCGGGTCCCCTTAAATCAAGACGATAGATCTCTTTACAATGATTTTCTTAGTTCAAGGATTTTTCTCTTGAATTAAGTTAGTTTTTTTTTAGTGTAAGTGCATATAACCCTTCAAAAGTATTATACACTGTTATCCAATGCAGTTGACATCCGCGTGTTTATGCAAAGAACAAAAGACAGCAATAAAAATATTCCCAAAGCCAAGAATAAATTCGAAGTGAGACAATGGTGTTCACTAACATCACATTAGTGGAAAAATAGACCGTTATTTTCCTATGATTCAGCTGAGATCCACTAATCTACATGATCTCAACATAATCTTCAGACTTTAGCTCACATCATCATCATCATCATCATCATCATCATCATCATCATCACCATTATATCCAGACAATATGTAATTAATAATAATTACAACGATTAACACCGTCTCTAATGTTATGATTAATGAATATTATCATTATCGCCATCAAATGATGACTCGTTCTATCCACTACTATGGTAATTAATTTTCATATTTGCAACCTTTCAATTATGATAAACTGTTTGTACTATACAATCAATAGTTGTCAACGACCAATCAAATAAAAATGGCAGCAAGTAGTACGAGAAGCAGTTTAAATAAAATAAATAACAAGTAGGCAAAATAGGTGATGTGTCAGTTTACCAGTCAAAGGCTCTCATTACATTAGAACATTGCGTTGGATTTCTTGAGGCATGCAATGCAGCGTAGCGTATACAAAATGCAGCTAAGTAAATATAATACTACGTAGAGAAGATTTGCCCAAAGCGACATGAACATTTTCTCAAGCTCACACGGTCGGAGGTCTCGGGATCTCGGTCGCGAGGATTCACTCACTGATATACTAAATGTGAATGTTAACTTTAGTTGTGAAGGTATTCTGAACCTCCGGTAGTACGAGTAAGACGAAGTCATCAAGATTATGGTTATGATCATGACGAAGAAGAAATATATCGGAAGCACAATGGCCCCGACCTAGTTATAAATGCCCAACTGGCCCAGTTGCTTCACTTGGCATTCATTTTTTTGATTCAGACAATGTATATTTTTTAAGGGCTCTGCTATTGTCAAGATCAAGATTATTGTCATCGATGATCGAATACATATATTAGATGTGCTAAACCGAAAAGTGAGGAATGTTTTGATATTACAGATGAAAATTTTTAAAAAATTTGAACGAAACATAGAAATCTTAGAAAAAAAAGAATTTTTAACGCCTCAAAAAAAACTTGTAAAATGGAATATTTTGCTAAAATAAAACTGCTGTTATAAACCATGGTTAAGAATATAAAAATTTTTTTCTTTCTTGTAAAAGATTTATTTAATTGATGTTCTAGATCTCGATATCTCTGATTCAATTTTATAATTTGCATGGCATAAGTTTGAAAAAAAAAATTAGGATTTTTTGGCTTGAAAATTTGTTAAAATAATCCATTTAGATAAAAAAAATTTCTTAATAGAAATCGTAAACTAGAAAAAAAAAAGATAAACATCTTTAACTCGAACAGATACCACAAAAGCTCTCAACTTCACTAGTATTCAGGTTCGGTGGATCCCCATCGAAGTATGCAAAGAGAGAATATGTCTCTCGACCAATACGAAAGAAGGAATGTCCATCCGTTTGACTTGAATTAAAAATTTACTAGTCACTTGACCGCACGGCGATTGAACTTTAATTTATATTACAAACAATCCTCGAATTCTTGTTATTTTCAATTTCATCAAAAATATATCTATAATATTTTTCAGAATAGGTTCAAGTAAAATATTTTATTTTGTATTTTTAACAAAGAAACTTATTCTTGAACCCTGAATATAGAAATTCTTAAAAAAAAATAAAATTGTTAGTCTTGGAGAATATGTGTTTTAATCATGTAAAATTTTTCAAGCTAAGAAAATTATTTTTACTAAGAAAAATTCTTTAGTTAAAACAACTGGTTCTCTTTAAAATGATTTTGTTCTTGTATTCTTTTTTTATTTTCCAATGTAGACAACTTGCATTTTGCTTAAACGAATTCTCTCCCAATACACGTTAAAAAATAGCTGAACCTTTCGCTCTCCAATAAATAATCGAAATTGAAACTGAAAATCAAGCAGAAATGAAGTTAATTGTTTCTCCACCGAGGTCACTGAAAAATCGGTCACCTGAAAATTGTGCGCTTTCTTTACAACTGGATTCATCGATCAGTGATGATTTCAGTATGTGAAATCGACTTCATAACCCAGAAATCGGGGATACATCCAACACTGCTAGCAACCACGAAAGTATTTTATAAATATAATAATTAAAATAATAGTGCTAGTTCGTTAATTAATAACGAAGATTAACGGTCCATCATCAGGCATGTTAAAATTATTTGAAGGTTTTTAAACTCGATTATATCAGTCAGCCAAGTGTCCGGTTTGTTATTATCGTAATTACCTTTTTCTATCAATCAAATCGTGTAAACAATGAATTATTAAAGACTCAATCATTTTTATCGTGTTAACATTTAAGTTATAATATAACGGGTAACTTTTTTTCCAGTGAAGAAAATTGTTAGTTGTGATCAAAGAAATATGAGATTAATACTATAGTACTTTATATAACTTACACATCATTAAAATATCATTAATGTTTTTCATTTTTATACGGCCTGTGGCATTAAAGATAACTGTTCTGCTATCCACCTGCAACAGTGCACTAATTCAACTTACTTTTTGTTTGATTTTGTTGTATGGTAATAAAATCATAATCAGTAATCATATAATCTTCTAATCATATTAGGTAATGTAAAGCGACATTTGTCAGATTATTTCGTATCACTTCATTGATTTGGGTGGTATGCCAATAGATGGTTTTTGCAAAACCCGCTAGAAAGTTAAGCAAGCCGACAAAGAAATCTAGTGATTCAACACAAATCGAGACTCGAGACCCATAAATCTGCATTTAAATGTCTAGTTGGAAAAAAAATGTTTCATTACAGCCAATCCATCCATAAATTGCTGTGCACAATGTAAATAAATTAGTAAACAAATATCTAACATGTGATACGTTTATTAAATGCATTGTTTTAATCTATTGGAATAATATTTATTGTTTATTCAAGATAATATTTTACGAAATATACTAGCCCCGAGATAAAATTTATTGATATGTTCATGATTTTCGATATGCTCTGATATGCATACATAATTCAAGTCAAAATTACAATTCAAGTATGCTTTGCGCTTATTATAAATTACACAAGAAATATGTTAAATTATTTATTATGACATCCTTGAAATCAACGATTGTAGTCACAAGAAAAAAAAATTTTTTTTGAGTTCGAAATTATTTAAATCTCATCTTCGGTAATATTTTAAAAATTTTATTTTTAGATGTGAAATTTTATAAATTTTTTTTTTTTTTTAATCGAAGAGTTTGAAGGTAACAATAAAAAATACTAACAATTTTATTTCTCAATTTTTAATATTTTTGCCAAAAATACATCAAAATAGTAAAAGTTAAAAGTATTTTGAAAATATCTTCCCAAAATCGCCAACTTCAATACATGTTGAAATAAAGAGCTAAAAATTTACATGGATACTTTTTTTTTTGTATCTATTACAACATAATTGAATTGACATAGAATGATCCATAAATATGGCTTGATATAAAAATTGGCCCAATCAAACAAATTTTTACGAAATTTTAGCAGTTTTTAAATTTGGATATTTTTTCAAAAATAATAGTCTTAAATTTTAAAAAAAGATTTATTATGATTCTGACAAGATAAATTGAATAAAATTTGTTCTAGTGGTTGTAACCGAAATTTAGGGGTGGTACAAATTAATGATTGGACCATGAAATTGATTAATTAATCGGCTTATTACTGAGATCAAATTTTTGATAATTTTTTTTAATATTCTCTCATTAAAATTTTTTGATCTTAAAACTAGTAACCGTTTTATAAATTTGGATTTTTTTTCGAAAAATTCAGAATAAGATAACTTGATGAATGTACTTTAAAAAAAAAAAATTAGAAAAACGGTTCACCCTAAAGGCCATCCCTGCAACTTCCCGCTCATTTTGTATTTATACGCTTCAAACTACACATTACGTTTTTGAGCTCTTCGAGCTCAAAAAAATTATTTTTGTGTCAATTTGAGCTCTTCGAGCTCAAAATTCTAATAGCAGTTTAAAGACACAATTTTTTTAATTTTCAAACGGCAATAACTTTTGAATGAATGAACCGATTTTCACGCGGTTGGCGTAAATGAAAAAAAATTTTCAAGTTTAAATCGATCGAGCCATGAATTTTTAAGTTATTACAAAAAAACACTTTTTTCGATTTTTTTCGACAATGATATCTCACGAACGCATCAACCGATTCTAACGTTTTTGGTGGCGATCGATGGGGGTTTTCAAGGTTAAGAGCTGATTAGTTTTTGAGACCGATCGGTTCAGCCAATTCGGAGATATTAAAAAAAATAAAAAAAAACAACTTTTTTTTCACTTTTTTTGCATTTTCTCGAAATCTACCGGTCGGAATCGGTTCAAATTTTCAGGAAATCTAAGTTTAGTGAAGCCCTTTCGAATGACACCAACCGCGATGAAATCGGTCGAGTCGTTCAAAAGTTACAAGAGGTTTACACACACACACACACACACACACACACACACACACACACACACACACACACACACACACACACACACACACACACACACACGCACGCACACACACACACACACACACACACACACACACACACACACACACACACAC
>CAJNRD030001117.1:7048118-7103692 GCA_905319865.3 Cotesia congregata | reverse complement strand
ACACACACACACACACACACACACACACACACACACACACACACACACACACACACACACACACACACACACACACACGCACGCACACACACACACACACACACACACACACACACACACACACACACACACATACAGACGTACGGACATCATCGTAAAAATAGTCAGGGAAGCTTCCTGTGACCTTCAAACGTCGAGATCTGATGAAAACTCGATTTTTGTAAAACGGGGTGAAAACAATAACTTCCCGATTTTTGAAAATCTGAGATTTTTAGCGGGAAGTTAAAAACAAATCAAAAATCTTTTTATATAATTAGTTTTTTAGAAAAATTAAATTTAAAAAAGTTAATAGCTTCATTTCAGAGAAAGTAAAGTTTAAAATTTCTGTATAACTCATAATTAGACGTCAAACTTTGAAGAATTTTTTTATTTATCCGGTCAAATTAAAATCAAAAATATAGAAGCTTTAAAAAAAATATGCTGCACTAAAATTATTATAATAACCTTAAGTGATTTCTATACCAAAGCTTGTTAATAAGTTTTGAGCACACATAGTAATTATTATGATGCAGCAAAATGCGGGGTTGAACGGACTGTTATTTCATGGTCTAATAGAACCACGTATAAAATATAAATTGAATAACTTTTTTTAAAATAATTACTGTGATATTGAGGTTACAAATTACAATTTTCATCATAATTTCAATCTATTATCCAATAAAATTGACTTTAAGCGCTGCTTAACATAAACTCGCAATAAAAATTTAATTTCATTTTTTTAATAGTCCTTCTACTATAAAAATTTAATTTATAAAAATTTTCCTTCCCTTTTCACAATATTAAAATTTTTCAAACTATCCGCACAAATTTCCTTGACATTCTCATCCTCTGACCTCGAGTCCCGAAAAGTAGGTCTGCTACATGTCAGCACCAAGTGAAAGAAGTCCCACGACATGATGACCGTAGGACAGGCATAATTAAAGCCGAATCCATTTAAATCTTTCTCATCTTGTTATTCTATCAATTAAAATTCGGTACTTAACCACCAAAACTGAAGGGCCATTAACCGTAATCCTTTCACAATCTTTTGTTGCCTTGATAATCACCATCAGCTGACTTTCGTTTCCTCTCTAGACGATCTTCTTTCTCCTATCTCGTTCAACTTTAATCCGTTCTCTGAATGGTGAAGGTGAACTGGAGAAAGACGTAGGGATGACCGGGTCGCTAGATGATCCTCTTTACCATATCCCTCTTCTGCACTCTCATTGTAGCCCCGGCGAAGCAGGAGCTGGAGGGGCGGCTAAAGCAATATTAAGGAAAGAGAAGGACGGAAGACAAAAGAAGCAGCAGCCAAGATACCAGTATCTTGTTCTTGTTCTTGTTCTTTTACTGTTGCTGTTGCTGTTCCTGATGATGATAATGATGATGATGATACTCCTGCAGCTCTGAGTGGGGGGCAATCTTTGAGAGTAAGTCTGCGAGTCCCCGTGAACTCCCGTATGTATCGTACCACTACACAACATACCACAATTTAATATCCCCTCGTCCACATTGGTATAAAAGCAAACCAAACCTCTTTTAGATGCAACATAACAACGTCGACGCCACTATCCTGTGTCACATACCGCGCTCAGTTGTTTATTTATTTAAGCAAGGAGCTGTTGTCCACTCGACACTTCTTACTTGTTATTTATTTATTTATTTATAAGTTTGTTTGTTGAAGTCAAACACAAGTGGATAAATATCTTGGAATATTTATTATCATTTTTTTTTAATCGTCAACAATGGGTAGAAGAATATTTGTGCCAATATTGTGGGCCATTATGGCGGTCGTGGTCCTTGGACTCCCCGCCGACAACAAATCGGGGGACAACGACCTAATGGCAACGATATACTCGGACTGCAGCAAAAATGATGCCGTTAACTGCATCAAAGTTAAGTTCTTTAATTTTGTTGATAAAATGCTCACGGACAAAGAGGATATCACCCTGTCGGAAGGTATTACGGTGGTCAAGACTTCTACTGCAGAGGAAGGTGCACCTAGGTATGTTTTTGAGGGTCACATTTTACGATTTTCTTTATTAAAGTTGATGGCTGATGGTTATTTTTTATTCAGATCTATCGACTCGACGGATGTAGATACCCTGATTTTTGATAGGGTGGGAAGGTTCCTCAAGACACACTCCATTAAAGTTGACCTCAAGGGCAGCGATATTCTAGGGGTGGTTGAATCTGCTGGAAGGAGCTTGGATGACCTCAGTGATAGCCTTGTCGAAGGACGGGGTAAAAAGAGTAAGTGTTTTCGAATTGATTATTTTTTGAGCACATGGTTTTTGATTGATAACTGTGCATGGTTTCATTAAAAATAATTATTCACAAAATTAAATTTACTTGTTCTTTCAAAAAGTTAATTCGTTTTTTTAACTACACGTGTAATGAATGAAAATGTAAATGCATGTTATTAAAAACGTTTGTGAATTAAGCCATTGATAATCCTTTTTGGTTGTTAAAAAGATTTTTAATTTTTGTATTAGAATTTTAATATAATTTTTTTTTGGGTTTACTTGTTAGTTATTCTATTAATTATTTGCATTAAAAATTAAAAAAAAAGTTATTTTTGTGGCATGTTAACCTCAATATTAATTTTTTTTAACTTGACTTGTGGTTTTTATTATTATTTTTTAGCTAACATTTAAAAAGCTAATTAAATTTTGGGAAAAAAAAGAGGTGGAAATATAAATAGTGATAGTGAATTAACTTTATAATTTAAATGCACTTTTATTAATTTTGCAATTATTGATTTTTTCTAATTATTATAATTAATATTTAAAAACTTTTAATGTAGACTCATGGAAAGTGTTTAGTAATTGTTTAGTTTTATGGTGTTCTAGTTTTTTTTACAAAAATTTTATGGCGAGTCATAATTGTTAATAGAATGCGTGTAAATGAGTCTAAGAATTTTTAGAATTTTTTTGTAGAAAAAAAAAATTCTTTCAATGTAAACCATTTTATTTTTTAAAATTATTTGATTTTTTATAGAATTTAAGGAAAAAAATTTTAAATGTAATTTTAAAGCCAAAAAAAAATCAAATCACCATAACACGACAAATTGCCAAGTACATTTTTATCAAGTTCAAATATTTAGTTATCAATACCTTCAAGGTTACAAATAAAAGTCCGTACTTTCATTGCCTAGATAACCAGTTATGAATATCTATATGTATCCACTAGTTTACAATAAAACAACTCACGAAACCGTTCCGGTAATGGGTCGCCGCATTTATGAATAACAATAATTAAATTCGCTTATTAAGTTAAATTAATGTGCAGGATTTTATGAATTACTATCATTATACTCATTAATTTCATAATAAATTTCACTTGATTCTTTTACGTTAATTTGCAAAAATTAAGTAGACTCAAATTTTAATAAGTACAATTTTTAATGACCAAAAAAGTATGTCCTACAGTTCAAAAAAATCTACATGTCTACACTGATATAAAAATTAATTTGTTTGAGAGAAAAATTCTTGAACTAAAAATGTTATTTTGAAGAATTTGATCATCTTGAATAATGTCGAAAAATTTTTAAATAATTTTTTTATTCGATCTAAGATAATAAAACGTTTTAAAATGATATTCTTGGATGAATTAAATTCTTTCTAAAAATAATATGATTTATTTAAAGCTGTAAGATTAACAGCGGAGTCGATCTTTGCAAGTATGGAATGTTATTCATCGATGCTTGTAAACTTATTAGCGGGGTATATTTCTGTTCTTTTGTAACTATACTTTCGGACAAAATAGTGCTCCTGTCAGTTATATGATTGATATAAAAAAAAAATTCTTTTTTAAATCAAGTTAATTTTTAAATCTCAATTTATAAAAAACTAATCAGCGACTGCTAGTTAATACCATAAAAATATTATGATCATAATCAATATCCAAGTCCTTAAATGTAAAATATAAAAATAAATTTTATGATCCACAAGATCAACCAATTACTCGTGACCCATAAATAAATTATGAACTTGCCGTACTCTCATATAAACATGTAAACATATAAACATAAACATAAATACAGATGTAGCCCAGTATGCAGTCAGATTTAAGGACTCGCATATAAATTAATCATGCATGCACGCTAATATTATTAACTTATGGTTAATACATTTACAACATATTACCACACACATAAGTAAGGTACGTTCATATGTAATGTAATCGACGGTGTTGTTGGTGGAGGAGGAGGTGGTATAAAGTTGCCGAGGATGCCGTTGACCCACTGAGGAACTGGTTCCGTTTGCTCTTGACTCTTGTCTCACACGGTCACATTTAAGCATTGAACATTATAAATATTGAATAAAACAGAGGTTCATGATTCATGATTCATGATTTGACGGTGAGAGGTTACTTTAACTCTTTCTCTTTCTCTTTCTCTTACTCTATCAATTATCCTGCTGTGTATAGTACTTACTAAGCAATGTGTGGGAAGGTAAAAAGTATGAAGAAGAAAGAGAAAGAGAAAGACAGGATAATAAGACGTGTAGGAGATAGATCCTGTACTATACTTACCTTAAAACTGTAAGATTGTAAGTTCGTAAGAATGTTTGAGTGTAAGACGGGATTTTTGACATACTTTCTTTTCCCGGTTGTCGTCATGGTACTTTACCTTGACCCTCACCTCACCTATTCCACATTCGTATCTACGTGATTATAGAAATTGCACACTTGTCATTTTTAATTCGTGCCTTCTTGTCTAGTCTTCCCGTGTCTGCAATTACATGTTCTATGTTTTCGCTTCTATCATTCGAAAGTTCTGGAATTTTAGTATTAAATTACTATTATTATTATTATTACTTGCAGTGCTTTGATACTTGACTAGATTCCTTATTTTTTAATTTAAGATGGTATAAATGCACTGATAGAAATTTTAACTTGACTCAAGAGCAAAAATCTTGAATCAAGATTATAACAAACTCCCCTTAGCTAGGCATTACCCGCCGGTACCTTAGTTATTTGAATGAAGCATTTAATTACACACTGATAGAAATTTTAGCTTGACTCAAGAGCAAAAATCTTGAACCAAGAACACTAATTGGAAGAAAATGAATTTCTTGAGCCAAGAGGAAAAATTCTTGAGTCAAGATAGATTCTCTTGAGTTAAGAAAATATATCTTGATCCAAGAATTTTTCCTCTTGGCTCAAGAAATTCATTTTCTTCCAATTAGTGTTCTTGGTTCAAGATTTTTGCTCTTGAGTCAAGCTAAAATTTCTATCAGTGTGTAATTAAATGCTTCATTCAAATAACTAAGGTACCGGCGGGTAATGCCTAGCTAAGGGGAGTTTGTTATAATTTATAATATAAAAATTACCCAGTTTAACTAATAAGCTTTTATGTTTAAAATTACTGAACAAAAGTAGAATAAAACATTTTAAAAAATTGTAACAATTAGAGCTTATGAGAAAATTTTCTGATATGTTTTGATCTAGCTTAATATGACTTTTTGTGGGTTGATATGGTCATTTATGAAAATAAACAATAAATTCCTAACGTCTATTGAAGTCTACGTCAATTTACATGTATTAACCTGAAATTAGTTTAATAGTTAATGAAACTTACAACAAATATCAGATAAGTTTCTTCACGGAAAAAAAGATGATTTAACCCGTTGAGATCACACTTCTTAAAAATAACGTAATGGTCATACTGGGTCTAGTTGACCCCATGCACGGAAAAAATTGTTGCTACTTGCGTTCTTGTCAATATTTTCACTCGAGCCGTACATGAGAGTAATTCTTAACACTTCCGTTGAATAACTCAATCGTTTTTTAATTTTTCTTTAATTGTTTAATTATAAAAAAAAGCGAGAAAGTCAAATTTCGAAAAATTTGACTTTTTTTTACTAAAAACTTCATTTTTTAAGATAAATGAAAATGACCTCCGGGGTTCTACTACGGATATCGCATACTTTGAAAAAAAAAGTGGTGTCATGTCGAGCTTTTCACAAAGTATATTGTGCAAATATGATTTGTGCAAATAAAATCGTAAATTTCCATGAACCTCAAAAAATCTTCAAACAATAATAGATGATACCACAGATACCATTTTGAATGATATCTTCGAAGCAAGAGCAACTCAAAAATTGCCTTGGGTCATTTAGACCCATAATGACCTCAACGGGTTAAAAGTTGCACCACAAATGATGTAAAAATCCAATTGTACGAGTGTTTTGGATTGAAGTGATAAAAATATTGTATCACCGTGATGTAGATTTTACATAACAGTGAAGTAAATTATGCGTGCCCTACACGCATGCATCTGAATATTGTATAGGTCATATTTGTTGTTGATGTTTCGTGTCGTATGTAATTTTTTATTTATTAAGAATTTGCTACAAAAAAACGTGAAAATAACATGGCCGATAATTTTGTATGTTCAATGCTAAAAGAATATTGTCTCGAAAAATTTATTTCAAGGTTTGAGGGTACGTATATTATCGTCAAGTTAGTCCCATTTAATCCTCGAAGTACAGACCTTCTAACAGAACTTTAGAGTACACACGGGGTCAAATTGACCCCACTTGACTTTCGAAGAATGATATCTCAGAAACTATGCATTTTATCAGAATTCAGTTTATTACATTTTTGGTAGGTAAAACAATGCTCTTTTTAACACAATCATTACTATGCTGAATTAAACAGTTTTTAATGTTGAAAAAATTAATTAAAAACGAACCTATTTTCGAGAATTATTTTAGGATAAAAAAAATCTGGGGTCAAAATGGCCCCAGTGTACTCCAAGGGATAAAATAGATTAGATACAAAAATTGTTTCCCCGGGTGATGTAAATTTAGGATCACCTCTGTGGACTTCACAGGTGATATAATTTTTGTATCACTTGATGAGATTTTAAAGTCACTTTTTTTCCGTGTTAAGATAGTTAAAAAATCAGTTTCAGTTTCAAAGATATTTACTGATGTAATTAGTTTCTTTGATTTTGTTCCCTGCTCTTAACCTGACACAAATTTGAATCTTTGATAGTCATAAATGAATGGCACTTATATGTACGCAGTGCTTTTAGAGTGTGGAAAAAAGTTGGAAAGAACCGTTAGGAGTTTCGTTAAAAAGTGGATTTTATATTAGAGCTTATCACCTCAAGCTTAACCCTATTGAAGCAAGATAATACAGCGATCATGTGCGCTCTGTCGAAGATTTTTTACACTAATTTCATTTGAAAAATTATATATGGACATTGGACATCTATGATCTTATCAGGCCTGATGTGGCCAATTTTAATACTAGGTCATATCAGAAAATATCGAAAATTATAGATAAACACTATAAAAATTTTTGTTTTTTCCTTAGCTTGAGGGTTGAATTTGTAGCTTAATCTTAATTAACATAACCATTGATCTCAAATACTAATATAAATTTTGTTTATGTTTCAAAGTAAAAATAAACCCTTTTTTATCATTTTTTACGAATAATGTCCTTTAAAAAGTAATTATCAACATCAAAATTCACGGATATTTTTCTTTTTATTTCAATATAAATAATATAAATAATATGCCTTACCTCAAAAAAATATTACTTCCAAAATTCCACTCTTGCTTAAATAAATGAATCTATTGATTTTGAAAAATATTACTTCTTATAATGTTTAATTTCTTAGAAAGATGTAAGAACTACTTGGAAACATTCTAGAAAATTTGAAAATTCATTTTTGAAATTGAAGTACAGCTAGTACTAATTAATTTTCTAAATGTTTAGTCAACTACACAAACAAAAATAGTACATTTCTCACCACGGGCAGGAAATACGAAAGCCTCAGATCAACAATTACATGTGATCTGAGACATTTCTTATTTTCCTGCCCTAAGTAAGAAATGTACTATTTAATCCAGAGAAAAATTCTTGAACCCACAAAATAATTATGAAGAGTTTCATTGTTTTGAATCTAGACAAAAAATTCTTTAAGAATGTATAGGACAGGGAATATTTAAATTTTGAACAAAATATTGAGACGCTTCTTGGCCAAGTAATTATTGAATAAAAAATCATGAAACTTGGCAGGAATATGTAAGTAATAGTCTTTCGTCTGAGTTTAGATTACTTAAAAGACAGAATTATTAAAATGCATCTAAGTTAGGGTAGAAAACTAATTATCAACAAAAAATTTCATTTTCTATACTTTTATGCAGACCGCAAGAGAGTGCCAAAAGTACGTTGTCTAATAGTTTAATTTTTTTAAACAGTGTTTGGAGTATTTACAGTCAGTCTGATAACCTCCTTCAGTGAACTTTATATGTATTTCAAATAAACAAACCGATATATTCAATTGGCATTTGTTGTCACTATTAGTCCAGACTGAATTACCGACATTAGACTGTATTATATGTTCTTAATGAAGTAAAATTTATTTGAAACAAGAAAAATTTCTTAGTTTAAAAATATTTTTACTCAAATTAAGACGATAAAGTTCTTTGAAATTTTATTGATTTAAGTTAATTTTTTTTTTTTTTTTGTGTAAACATGAACAATATTATAATAGTATACAGCCCTTGGAAAGTAAAAAAGAAAACCTTAGATCACATGTTTGTTGACCTCGGCTTCGCCTCAGCCAACAGGTACGTGTGATCTGAGACTTTTCTTATTTTCCTTCCCAAGGGGTGTAATAAACTATTCTTCATGTGTATTAAATGACTATTTTTTTTATTAAATGTACCAAAAAAGTGGAGTTACTATCAATTGTGAAGCACATTGAAGATTTTTCCGTTAATTTTAACATCAAAACTTGATGATTCATTTTTTAAATCACAACTAATTGAACATCAACGTTCAATCAAACATTCCGAACCAGTTTCTTCACTGCATAAAAAACAATTCCCAATTACTACCATCCACTTACCGGTTAATAAATTTAAAAGCGCTTATTAAATAAATAACAGTTTTTAGCTACATAATTAACATGTTCAATAACCAACCGCTCGGATGTGTCTAACGAACATAATTACTAATAACAAAATCGTTAATTAATTACAGAAAAGCAGCAGAAAATGATGGGTCCGATAATGATGGCAATGGCATTAAAAGCCGCAGCTTTGATGCCTTTGGCGCTGGGAACAATAGCCCTTATCGCCGGAAAAGCCCTTCTAGTCGGTAAAATAGCGCTCGTGATATCAGCAATCATCGGATTGAAAAAGTTGCTCGGTGGACAGAAGCACGTGACTTATGAAGTAGTCGCTCACCCTCACCACAGCAGCAGCTCTAGCCATGTGGTCAGCCACGACGATGGAGGTCATGGTGGTGGTGGTGGTGGCTTCAGTGGAGGTGACTTCGGCGGCGGATATGGAGGTGGCGGCTCCTCCAGTGGCCATGGATGGGCGAGAAGCTTACCTCAAGATGTACATCAACATGCCCAACAATTAGCCTACAGCGGACAAATGCCAGTCCAAGCCCAGGCTTAAATGATCTCCACCAAAATATCTACAATCTTTAAATCTTTCTTCTGTTCTGTTAATTAATTATTTATTTATTTTCTTCTATTTAATTTAATTTAATTACTGGTACCTCGAAATACTCTTTTTATTAAATAAATTTTAGTATTTAGTTGGATTTTTTATTTATTTAAATTGACACTAACTTGAATTATTTTTTTTTTATAAATTATCATAAAAAAATAATTGAAATATTTACACGCGTAATTTATTAAATTTTCTACGCATAGGAATTAAAAAAAAAATTCTTGAATTATACCCAATTAAAAATAATTTCACTTACATCGTAAATTTCCTCGAAATTTCATTGAATTTTCTTGAACATTTTTTACAAGTAAGATGGTAAAAATTACTTGTAATTAAAAGTTTCTCAAGATTGCCGCTAGACAGCGTTAATATCTTTGTCCTTCGATGCCCTAGATGGCGTTACTTATCTAACGGCGGGCTATTTAAAAGATTTTAAACTCATAATTGTTTCAAAAATTAAATTTTCTATTGGGATCAATCTATGTATTATTTTTTAAGATTTATACCGCTCATGTATTGAAATATTAAGAATGTTAACTAAAATTAAAGAAAAAAAAATTTTTTTTTAAGATTTATTTATTTATCACAAACAAGTATGTCTAATACTTTTAGTTTCATTTTTTTTTGTAAAAATTAATTTTTTATATAATTTTATATCTGTAATTTTTTAATAAAAGAAAAGTATGTCAATTCCAAAGAAAATGAAAGTGAATAAATTTTTTGACACCATTTTTTTCTCATCTTGTCACAAAAAAATGAATTTGAATATTCATAAATTCTATTATACATATTCATATCAATGTGATGGTTAATAAATATTATTGATGTGGGTTGTGTTTTATTGACATTTAATGACTGAAGAAAAAAAAGGAACTAATTCAAGTTTAATCACAAGATACTTGGGAGATAATGCCGTTTACCGTTACGCAATCCGGCTTCAAGTATCTTGTAGCGGTTTCACCTCTATTTTTTGGTAACTTATTTTCGGATAAATTCATTACATTACTATAATTAATTATTTATAAAATACCGTTTGGTGTTATAAATAAAAATTTTTTATATTATTCAAGCATTAATGTTCGTATTAATAAAACTGAAGTTAAAAATAATGTTTATAATATTATAAATTATAAAAGGACCGAATAAAAAAAGATGAGAAAATTATAAACACTGTTACGCACTATGAGGCCGCATGTTCTTTAATGTACCAAGTGACATACTTTTAAATCCCATCGATGTCTTTCTCTTGATTATTTAGCTCATATGAGCCGTCGTCAGATGCTAAATAATCTAATGGTTAACGAATTTGCTTCCGAGAAATGAGAGTTTAAAGTATTGGGAATGTAAATCCCAAGAACAAATGACACTCATCATTTAATACCATTAAAGAAATTAAAAATTAAACATTGATATTTTATTTTTATCTATTCATCGCCGCTAATTATTTTATAAATAAAAAAAAAAAACCTCGAATTTTTAAATATTGCCGTAGTAGTTCCGCTATAATCCAACAGAGAACACGACTATCGTGGCAGCGTCATCGGACAGAGAAAGTCGACGATAGAAAGAGGACAGATGCTCACAGTTGATTCATATCCTTACTAATTAAGAGGTTAAAGTTTTTTATTATTTATAAATTAATGACAAGGATTTGAATTATAATTTTTGAGATTTTCTTTTGCTCATAAGTCTTGAGTGGGTAAAAAAACTTAAGGAAGTAAAGTTCCTTTTTTTCAAAGTTTGTTAGTATGTAAAATTCCATTTGGAACAATAAAAAGATTTTTTTTTTACTGCATTTTCAAAAATAATTAAGGTAAAAGACCCAGGTATTGATACTGACCTAGTTGTTTGACACTTGCAATTTTATTCTAATTAAAAAAAATGAAATGTTCTTAAAAAACCAATTATATCTTAAAATTTATAATTCAAAAATTATATTTATTAATTTATTAGAGTTGATTTATTTTTTTTTTAATTAAAAGAAAACTGCAAGTGTCGATAATTAGGCCACTGTCAATAACTGGGTCTTTTACCTCAGGTATTTATTTACAAGTTTACTTTATGTTTAAAAACCAATTTGATAGCAATTTTTCGGGTTTTTCGACAAAATTCCTATAAAAAAATTGTTTCATAAATTTGATTAATAATTAAACTATTAATAATCTACATAGTTAATTTCTTCATTTTTAATGGTCTAAATTAAATAATTTTTAAAAAATAATCACCATAAATCCTAAGACTTCAATCAAGTAATTAAAAATTTGTATCAAATTCGGAAAATTTTCTTTTTGGAAATAAAACCAAATCCAAAATTTGTTTTTGTTTGTATGAGAGAGTTGTTTTACTTAATGAGTAATTGGCTTGTTTACAGCAACACTATCGTTCGATTCACACGACTGATTATGTGTACTTATGCTCGAGATCGGAATTAAAAGAAAACGGGACATCGAATGGGAATATTTGTGGTATCGGCCTGAATGACCAAGCATGACATGTTATATTGTCGATATTTAATTCTATTTATTACATTCTAAATATACACTCGCATATAAGTATAAGTATACTTTATACGTAAATCAAAATTAAAACGAATTTCAATCAGTCTTACAAAGGTATAATTTAAGAAAATTATTGTTATTAATTTTGAGCACTAATTTGAAATTTTCCAGTCATACACACATGAAAATTTTAAGAACTATCTAATAGAATTTTTTTTTGTGATACTTTGTTACGACTCGTAAACATAAATTAATAAGGAGAGTGAACATTGAAATCTCATTAGTATAAATTATATAGATATTCCACTTGTCCATAATTAAAGATAAAAAAACCTGAGAAGCTATTTATATACTTATAACAGCTATTTTCTATAAATTACTGTCGAAAGAGAGTTACTTCGTTCATGCAATTTAATTATCATTACCAGACTCTTTTTTACATATTAAAAAAAGTGTTACTGTTGTTATTATTATTTATTTATTTATTTAATTATTTACTATTAAGTTAATATGAATTAAGTTAATATATCGGTACTCTATCACATGTGCTAGAATTCAAATTCACTTGAATTTAAGGTGAATAAATAAAACCAGTTTACGGTAATGGATATTTATTAACGTAATTACTATATTGCTGACGGTAATCATCGTTAAAAGTAATAAAACATTGTTTAAAAAGCATAATAATACTATTACTTTTAATATGCTTCTATCTTAGTATATACAATAGCTTTGTTATTCGTTTCTATAATAGTTTATTGAATTTTTTGCCCTAGAAAAAATGTTTTCATACTATAAAATTCTTTAACCAAGAACAAATATTCAAGATTAACGTTCACATATCGACGCAGATTATTGAATTTCGATTATTGAAGTTTGTTGCATATTTATTAGTTTCTTTTTTTCTTCTAAATAACATTTTTTTTGTCAGAACTTTATAGAAATTCGAATAGTAACCTTTGGAGAAAGATTGAATAAAGAAATTTTTCGGGTGAATGATAATTATAAATATTTTAAAATTGTTAAAACATTTATCAAAAGTCATAAAAAATTATAAATTGAAAAATATTATTCTTAACCTTTTACACATCAATGTTTATAACAAAAAAGCGACATTATTCATGAAATTTTGTCTCTATGCATAAAAACAATTTTTTATCAGACAATCAATTATATCATGTTACAAATGCAAAAAGGCTGTATCTCATATTATACGCTCTCTTGGTTCTACAGAGTCAAAAGCGTGGCCAAAAATTTTTTTTTGTCATATCAACCGCGAAAGTTGGATTTTCGAGCAAAATACCAAAGGCTCAAAGAATAAGATTTCTGGAAATCGAAAAGTAACTTCTTTTTCTCTCCATCTGTCTCTACATTTCTGCACGACTACTAAAATACGCTATCGATGAGTCGAATTATCTTTTAATTCGACAAACGTCCGCTGGGTAAAGTAAAAATTGCAAAAAAAAAATCTTAACGACAGTCGAATCTTGTAAACGACTTCAACGTATACGTGCATTTAATCCGTCGCTATTTATTCTCTTGTGACATAATTCTAGTGCCTTTAAGGAGGGGGGGGGGTAAGGTTAATTCGTACAAAAAATGCATATTTTTGTGATTTTTTTGCGACGACCCAGTTTAAATATCTTTATTAAAACTAATGGTACAGTAAAATATGACATTCGAAGAATATTATATAAAATTTTCACGAAGAAATATTAAAAAATACGGCAATGGCAGCAATTATTCGGACGTGTCTCGGAAAAAAAGTAGAATTGCAGTGCCTCTCATAACTTGGTGCTGGATCATCTGAAATCAAAAAATGAATGTTCATTCGTTAGTTAATAGTTTTCCCCAGGTAACGCTCGGAGGGTTTTTTGCAATTTCAATTTTTCACTTTTTTGGAACACTTTGAAGGCTCAAATTAGCCGATTTCTTTTCGTAAAAATCGCGTTTTTCCATTCAAAGTGTTCCGAAATTAATAGTTTTCCCCAGGTAACGCTCGGAGGGTTTTTTGCAATTTCAATTTTTCACTTTTTTGGAACACTTTGAAGGCTCAAATTAGCCGATTTCTTTTCGTAAAAATCGCGTTTTTCCATTCAAAGTGTTCCAAAAAAGTAAAAAATTGAAATTTCGAAAAACCCTCCGAGCGTTACCTAGGGAAAACTATTAACTAACGAATGAACATTCATTTTTTGATTTCAGATGATCCAGCACCAAGTTATGAGGGGCACAACAATTCTACTTTTTTTTCTGAGACACGTCCGAATAATTGCCGCCATTGCCGTATTTTTTAATATTTCTTCGTGAATATTTTATATAATATTCTTCGAATGTCATATTTTACTGTACCATTAGTTTTAATAAAGAGATTTTAAGTGCGTCGTTGCAAAAAAATCACAAAAATCATGCCTTTTTTTGTACGAATTAACCTTACCCCCCACCTCCTTAAGTAAAATAAACAGTAATTAAACATTTTTGGCTATTCTCTCAATCCAACTTCCGCAATTGATATGACAAAAAATTTTGTTCGATACTTTATGCTCAACGGTAGGGACCCTGACAAACTTGAAGTGAAGGCACACGTTTGAGGCTATGGACACATTTTCATCAAGACCTCGTACTATATCCGGACGAGCTACGCTCGTCCGGATAAATGACTCGGTCTTGATCAGACTGCGCCCATAGCCTCAAACTTGTGACGTCACTTCAAGCCGTCAAAATCCCTATCTTTGCGCATATGTATAGAACAAAAAAAAAATTTTTTTTTAATTAGAAAAATAGCGCTGCAGTTCCCCTTTCTAAAAAACATGGACCTCACTGGTGGGGTCTGATCTGAAATGAAAAAAATGACGGATTCTTAATTAGTATAAGTATAATTATCGCAGGTACTAGAATGAGAGAAAAAAAATATTTGACAATATGGTGCGTAGTTAAAAGTACGAATCTGAAACTCGTTTTCAGAAAATTGTTCTAATTTTTATTTTTGTGTAGTTGATAAGTAATAGAAAAAATGTAAAAAAAAAATTTAAAAGCAATAGTCATTACCTTCATATAGAAATAAAATTTTTTAAAATATCTTAAATTTTAGGCCGCTAGACCACCGGGTTGGGTCCGTTTATTTACTAGGTAACCTAAAAGCTTACTCTCGACAATTTCTTTGTTAAAAAAATATATTTCGATTTCTGGGTTCATAATCAAGATATTAATACAACAATCATAAATTTTGAAGAATGAGAAAATTTCTTCCAAAATAAAACTTTCCTGACATGACAAAAATTTTATTTTTAAACATAAATAATTTTTACTGATGTAATTATAATGACATCGAATTTTAAATATCTTCAACCAATATTTCTCCATAATTAGCTTTGATGAAAATTTGTGTTTAATTCTAACCCTGGACTTGATATAATTAAATTACTTGAATGTGAATTCCGGTCAATTAGTATCCACAAAACAATTAGCGTATGTAAAGTAAAAATGTAAAATAATTTAATGAAAAATTTAATATAAACACAAGATAAAACTGTTCACAGTAGAACGATCACCATGACCGAGACTTCGAACCGGAAGTAGAGTAGCTGCGTCTACTTTTATCTCGGATCCTCGCTTTCGCCAGTTGCGAAGATCATTTTCACGGCACGTACGTGAAATCGGTAACGCGATCAACTCCATGCCACACCATATTCCTTGTACCATTCCATTCCATTCGATACCATACCATACTGTACGTCATTCCATTCCATTCCATACCTATATCTCAGTCTTAGGCACTTGAGTTCCGGTCGAGAGAGAATGTACGAATTGCCAAACAAATCGCGGCAAAAAGTATCCCCGATGAAAAAAAATTTGAAAATAAATTCATAATATCAGGTTATAGGCCCAATTTCTGAATGAATTAAGATTTTTCTAAAGATAACAATCGAACATTATCCAATTCATGAACAAATTTTGATCTACTACGTTCGAAAAATCAACAATTTACTACAATACTCTTTTTCTCTAGCTAGCTTGTACCTAAAGAAATTCATTCATAAGGAAACTGAAATTGTGATAGGTTAAGAATTCTTAATATATTCAACACACTATATATTATCATTTATCAATAAAATTGAGAGGATTCGCTTCATAGAAAATTAGATAAGAAAAAAAAACTATTCCTGAATGAGTCACTCGATATTTAAAAACCATATTTGAAGCATGGCTGCAAGAAAAAATAGATGAAAATTTTACAACCTGTGATAAAAATAAAAACCACTTAATACTTAATTGAAGTAGTGTATACAATGATAATGACGAGTCAAAACTAGCAATTACTAAAAAATTGGTCAATTTAATCCGCAGATGGAGGAAAAATATATATATTAAATTCAACCTTGATATAATCTTCTCTTTCATGGTCGCGCTCGCCTAAGAATCAGTAACTGGGTCACACCAAGTGAAAACTTCGAATCGCCATACATATATAATATATAATATATAATGTATAATGTATGCTTAGCCGGCGTATGCCGTATAAACACGTTTAGATTTATTAAAAGATTAAATAAACCTTTACTTGCATAGATGTGTTATTTTAATTGACTAGGAAATGGTATCCACCTTATGTTATATTTATATATAATCATGTAAACATATATACTGTACATGCATGACAGATTTTAATTTAATTTTTTGGATTATTTTCAAGCTCATGAATGTCCAGATATAACCCATCCACTGGTACTAATTTTGTTCAATTTATTATAGATACATTTTATTTTAAATTTATAGTTGAAGACGTATGAAAATTCGCATTTAGTTTAGGTATACATTGTGATAAATTTTTTGTGTAAGAAAAAAAGTTAAAAACGACAATTTCTAATTAAAATGCGTGTTACTTGATCAGACGGGATCTTGAGTGGTTTTAAATATGGTAATTATAAGGTTAAGTGGTCACACATGACTATTCATGATCACAATATGAGTACAGACGTCATAGTATGGTCATACGTAATAATTTCTAGTCACATTATGATAACATATAGGCATGTATGGTCCCAACTTGCTCATATGTAACCACAAATGATTACAATATGATCTCTTATGATCACAAAATAGTTGCACATGACCATTTATAGTAACTCTACGATCACATGTGGCTATTTATATAGCCATAATATGATCATAACATGATCACATATGATCACGCCTGGTCACAATATGAGCACATGTGGTCACTATTGATCATTTTTGATCATGTGCGATTACCATATGATTACATGTATCTATCATCTATACATGATCACAATATGATCAGATACAATCATCACGTAAGAATATGAGTATACATGATCACACGCATCTTCGAGATTCGAATTAATTTGACTACTAATTTGATTTTAAACAAATTTGCAATAGTAACTCTGACCTTATTAAAATAAATTCTAAATTTATACTCCCGTGAAAACTTCAAACTTTTCATCAAACGTCCTTTCGAAAAAGGAGGAAAACAAAAACTATTTTTCAATTAAAAATTAACGATGACCACAATGTTTGACAAAAAACAAACACATTAATTTCCATTATTCAGCATTTAAATTTCCTTCAAAAGGTTTAAATCTAATTCAAGATTTCTCTCATATTAGCCAGACACTATCCAGCTAGTCCGTCAATTTGTCACGTTACCGATAGCAAAAAACAATATAATACATCCTCGGTCATAACAACAATAATTATCCTCATAACTCATAACATAAGCCCATAACTATAAATAACAAGTACCAGGTCAAAGAAACTATTATAATGAAATGCAGTTTTAACTAATAATAGCAAAAATAAAAAATAAAAACCCTCCATCTTAGCATTAACATGCAGTAAACTTTTGGTCCGCGGTCCGTTTTCTCGTCTCACTGAATAATAACAATGATTAGTATGAGTACATCAAAAGCGTACAATATATGAAAGCGGTACCTGCATATGTGAATGGATGAATTTCATAGACGTACAAGTTAATTGTCTGTTAATAGTACTAATTGACCAATGACGTTGCACAGCCACACTAACACAGGCCTACTAATGACGTCTAAGCTAAAAAACAAAGGCATCCATATAATATCTAATGATATTCGAAATTAAAAGAGTTTACACACAAGTCCAAATAAAAAAGCGGGTTTTATCGTTTCACTTGGGTGGTTTGCTGTCGTCATCATCAAACTTCCTCTGTACTCTGTACTCGGGATTTCAGTGTTGATATTCAGAGGGGCATACCCCCATAAAGATTTGTTATTGTTGTTATTATTGGTACAGAATAATATCTAAGCCGGTGTGTACTTGTGCGAGTGCAGTTTCTTTAATGTGATCAAAAGTGGGAGGCAAGTGGGGAAATATCCCCGAGTACGGCTGAGTCTATCTACACCTGACCAGATATATAGAGCTAGGGCAGGGCTTCCGTTACGTACAGTCATCGTAGAGTGCTCTCCAAGAAAAGCATCATCTAACATCGGCATCTAAGATCTAACATCTCGCCACCATTTATTGTATCTGTCTATTTAGTCCGGCTTTTATTATTTTTAACAAAACGTACGTCGAATTTTATCAGTGGTTTGTTGTTTATTTTTTTAATATTCTTATCAGTGACTTTTTTATATATTGAAAAGAGAAGTAAATATTTTATTATTGTTTGGTAGGATTATTTTGTTGAGAGACGGAATTTCTTGGTTTGAAAATTCATTTGATCGATTCTATTTTTATAATTCATCGATTTTTAATTTAAATTGCGAAAAAATTTGGGTTTTTTTAAAGTTGAAATTAATTTCTAATCAACACAGTTTGTTCTTGATAATTTTGTTTAAAAATCAAGGAATTATGAGACGAAGAAAAATTTATTGTTCGGTTTTATAATTCATTAATTTTTAATTGAAAATACGGAAAAAATTTTTGGTTCTTTTTTTTAATTATTTTTAAGATTCAGATTATATTTGAATTAAATGAATTTTTTCTGAACAAATTTTCATTGAAAACCGATGAGTTATGAAACTAAGAATAATTTGTTGTTTGGTTTTATAATTGATCGGATTTTTTTTTAAGATTCGGGGATTGATTTATAAATAAGAAATTTTTCTCTTGGGAAATTTTGAACATAAATCGGTAAATTTAATTAACATTTTGAGTTTTTTTCATTTATTTAAAAGTTGGAGATTAATTTGTGATTAAAAAAAATTTTGATAAAAAATCGGTGGAATTGAAATTATTTAAGAAAATTTCACTTTTTTTCAATTTTCCAAGAGTTAGGGTTTCATTTTTGATGAAAATAGCTTTTCTTTGATAAATTTTAGTGAAATATCGGCAAAATTTAATCACGGTTGGTTTTGATAATTGATCAGGTTTTATTTAGAATAATTTAAAACATTTCGGTACCTAATTATTATAAGAAAAAATTAAAATTAAAATGATTGATCCGAATAAATTCTTTTTACCGTATAATCAATTTTAAAGTTCTGCAATTCAAGCGCAAAAATTTTTTTTAATTATGAACTTGGGGCTTAATTATAGTATAATTTTAATCGGAGCTAAAGTTAATTATAGTAATTAAAAAAAAAATTCCTTGATACTTAAATTAAAGCTTGATATTTCAGTAGCGTTTTCGGTCTAATAATTTTTGACTTTCAATTAAATACGAGAAAAAAATTATTATCGGATTACAGTTTCTTATTTAATTATATTCTTTAAAAATTTTCCTTTTGTTTCATTCGAAAATCAAACAGTCATTAGACTGTTCTAAAAATTCTAGTCTAATAATTGTTCAATTTTCAATCAAAATTAAAGAAGCATTCTTGTTTTTTTTTTCATTATAAAAAAATTTGTTGGTAAACTTAACTCACAAATCGATGAAGTGTAAATCTGAAGTTTTTTCAGATCAATAATTTATGGATTTTCAATTAAAAAATTTTCCAAAATGATGTTTTGAAAAAATTGTAAGATTCTCCTCCAAAATTTTTCTTAACGCGTTTTTAATTAAACTTTTTAAAATTTTTTTATTTGATTGTAAAAAAAGATTGGGGTGTAAAAAATATTATATAATTCAAAAATAATATTCATTGTATTTATATTAGTACTCACTTGGCTCAAATAGATTATAATAATAATAATAATAATAATAATAATAATAATAATAATAATAATAATAACAATTATTATTATTATTCCATTACTGACCCAGTCTTAAAAGACATAAATGCGTGGTCAGTTGATTTAAATGATGTCGATTGGTGTGTCGGTGTAGTGTGTTGAGATCATTGGCAACGGGTATAAATATAACGGCAATGTTGATGCTTACCTACTGATAGACTTCTTCATTCGCATCGTATCGTATCGTATTTAATTCCACATAAAATATATAATATATTACGTGAAAGTTTTTTATTCGTTCAGTGTAACTTTATCAATGATACCAATTGCCAATATTTATATATTTTTTTTATACATGTGCAAAATTTAAAAAATGTTTTTAATTAATTTATTGATTTTTGAATATTTTTTTTATAAATGTGCAAAATTTGGAAAAATGTTTTTAATTAATTTCTTAAATTTTGGAAATTCTTTTTTAAATGTGCAAAATTTGAAAAAAAAATTTATTTATCATCAATTAAATAATTTTCTAACTTTAGAAAACTTTTGGATTACAGAAAATGAGACATACGGGTCACCATTTCTGTTATATCACCTTGGCGATCTTGGTCGTATCAGCCGCTGGAAGATCAACGGACTCGATCGCGAAGACAAACTCGATTGACGAGCAGACGGGACGCTCCTCGGCGGCAAACGGTCTGCTGGGCGAGCTGAGGTATGTTTATCAGGTGTACAAAGAATGCTCGGGAGAGGAGATGAGCTCTTGTCTGAAACTCAAGCTGGTGACCGCGATGGACCGCGTGTCGCGTAGCGCCCAGCTTAATATCGCTGAAGGAGTTACGGTTGTGCGAGACGAAAATTCGAGAGAGAAAATTGAGGAAGCTCCCAAGACACCTCAGGAAATTGAGGCCTCTTTACCCAGGGCGCTAGAGGACAAAGAAGATGCGCTTAACACTATGATTTTTGACAAGTTTGTTCGGTTCTTCCAGAGTCATACTCTTAAATTGAAGCTCCCTAATGTTGAGGAATTGTCGAGGAGTCTTACTGAAGAAGGTAAGTTCTAAAATTTTTTGAATTTTTCAAAAATTTGATTTTTTATTTGATTGAAAAATTTTTTTAAAATTTTGAATTTTTTGAAATTTTTATAATTTTAAAGAAAATTTATTTTATTAATTTTTGTGTAATTTTTTTGAGATAAAAATTTGAAAAAAATTCATTTTTTGGAAAATTCAAAATTTTTCATTTTCGAAAAACTTGAAAAATTGAGATTATTTACATTTGCTTTAAAAAAATATTATGAAACTTCAAAATTATTTTTGGAACTTTAAAAATAAAATTTACACTGAAAAATAACAAAAAAAATATTTGATTAAAGGTCGAGGCAAAAAGAAGAAAAACATGGGGGGACTTTTGGCAATCCCCTTGTTAATCGGAGGAACCCTGGTCCCTCTGGCCCTGGGAGCGCTGGCATTATTAGCGGGCAAGGCCTTGATCGTCAGTAAACTTGCCCTAGTGCTCGCATCAATAATCGGGCTGAAGAAACTGGTTTCCGGGCACGAGCACGGGCACGAGGTGGTCCAAGTCGGCCACGGAGGGAGCGGATGGGCGCGATCTTCTGCTCAGGAACTCGCGTACTCCGCTTACAAACCCGGTCCCTCTTCAACATCATCCTCCTCATAATAATTATCACTGAAACTTTCATAACTCATTAAATTACCATTTACATTTACAAATTATAAATTATAATTTATCAACTCACCTCATTAGGAATCTCCCTACAAGCCAACAATAAAACATCCTCTGCCCTAAAACCGCGATTTCCAAGAAAATTTGGAAATCGCTGACCGCACTGTGATTTTTCCATTTTTTTATTGCTCCCATGCACAATCGTAATCATCCATTCAAATTACCATTTATCACCCGCAGTATTTTATTTATTTTCCAACATGTATCTATAGAGAACAAAACGAAGACTAATATTAAAATTATAAATAATTTATTTAATTATTGTAATCATAAATTATATAATATTTGTTTTATAAAAAATAAATAAACATTTTTACTTAAATCTATTTGTTTTTTTTTTTTTTTTTTTCCATCTTTAACTTTCACCTGACTGCCAACCGGAAGTCGTCATCGTTTTCCTGAAGAAATTCGGCCCGAATGGAGACAATAATTGGCTAAAAAGTCGATTCTTAGGCAAGTTAATTAAATATTGAATATTAATAGCAATTAGAGCTTGACTGAATTATAATTTTCACACAGATCCCGGACATGTAATGTATAGAATAGGATGTGTAATTGAAGCCGTATGTGATTATGTAGATGCAGGCCACCGGAGCAGCGCCACTTCTACCTTACACTTGATATAGCTGCCGATTAACGTCCGGTTGAGACGATTGTCAATGTGAATGTGTGTTGTGTGTGCAGATAATTTCACTAGTGCAGTAGTGGTTAATTTGCTGATGCTTGGGAAAGCTTAGATTCTAGAATGTAGATTATTATTGTTTTATAGTTATTAATTATTTATTAGGTTTATTTATTTGATGGATTAAACGCTTATGTTATCAAGTTTCTGCTTTTTAATACTTAATACACACTTTATATATTCTTGTATCAGTACGAGGAATGTCCAAGTGTGCGTGTGTGACTTGCTCACGTACTAAGAAGTAAACCAGGCCGACAGCAGACAGCATCCAGGCGGACTTGACAGTCAATCGCTTTGCTGCTATAACTCACTTTTTACTATATAAGTTGGAGACGTGTGTGTGAGAAAGATGGAGTTGGATTGTTCTAACACTTGGAGGTAGAAAATGTTAATTTGCGATTAAGTAAACAGGAAAATGTTTACTGTGTACTAGGAGAAAAAATGTATTTTGAAAAAAATGGGCATTGTTGTGACAAGAAATTAATTTGTTGAAAATTTTGAACAATTCTATTTCTAAGCTGAAAAAATCAAAATTTTTTTCGCAGTAATTTGGGTCGGGATATTTTAATCTGGTCACTTATACATAGTGTATATATGTACATATTTATTTATTTTAGTTTATAAGTTAGCAAAGAGACTCATAGCTTGATGTTTTTTATTATATTTTTTTACATCGTAATATTATTTCAGAGACATTTTCACTAAAAAATTATGTGCGACCTAACTATATGGATAATCAGACGTTAATTTTAATTAAGTATTCATGTTATTTACTAGAAAATAAGACAGTTGTGAACAGTCCATCTTTCGGGACATTAACTAACAAAATTATCAGTGCAGTTTATGGCAATTTTTTAAGTATTTTTGCAGCCAAATATACAAAATACTATATGAGACTCTGTATCTTCATAATGCAAGTAAACTTTATTTGAAAAAAAAAAAGAATTATACGGCCCTCATGCGTCGGGTACAGTATTCGACTCTCGCGTTCGACATGTACGATTTTTAATAATTAATAATTATTAATTATAATTACTTTTAAAGTGAGTGAGAAGTAAATTTAAGTGTTATGTGTGACTAATAATGTATCTATCTCCTCCATCATCTCCTTCTCCCCTGACCTATAAAATCTACCAATCAAAAAAAACTTCTCCATAGTAAGAAAAGCCCTAGGAAAAAAAAGTTATTGAGAAAATATAATAATATTAAATAAAAGAAAAAAAAACAAATTTGTTGCGTAATGGGAAAAGGTTTGGGCTGGCAAAAAATTATACGGTGGCCAGAGGTGAAGCCCCGGTGGGGGTTCGGGGGCGAAGCCACTCAGTTGAAAAATTAATAATGCAGATTAAATATTATTTTAATTCTTAATGATTTAGTAAAATGTTAAGGAATTATCGATGACGTGTTAATCGTAACATTCTAGTTTATCTTATCCTAACATTTATTTGTAATCGATATATAGCTAACAACAAATGTGATGCTGAGACACAAACAGTGAAAAAATGATTATTTTATTAATTAGATTTATTTAATTCTTATAACTTCACAAATAAACAAATTTTATTGGTAATTTCCAGTTTATTTTTAATTTGTAGCCATATATGCCACATCATGAGTGCATTAATAAAGCGGGAACAGACTGGGTTTACTCGATCGGGAACCTATTGGGCAAGCCCAATCGAGAACCGATAGGGATTACTTTTGATGGGGAACCTATTGGCAAGCCCAATTGGGAACCAATAGAGATTGCCCCACCAGGGCCCAAATACGTTTCTGCGTTACATGCCAATTTGGGATCCCAATTGGAAAACCAAGTTGGGTCTCAAGTGGAAGCACGTGAAAATTTCTAGTCGAGATAATTAATTATAGAATATTTGATAATTAATTAAAATTTTAACCCTAGTAAAACTATTAATAATGTATATTATATATTGTTGCGGATATAGTGGTCCAAGGAATTAATGGCACGAGGATATTATGGTACGGATATAATGTCGCAGATATCACGACTTCGGATATAGTGACGTAGAACCACTCATGTTTATATTCAGCTAGAAAAAGCTAAAATGGCTTTTCAGGCAAACAGGAAAATTTTCTCCAATAAGAACTTATTCGCAACAGCCAAGATCATTTGCTGGTTCTACGCCACTATATCCGAAGCCATTTTAGCTTTTTCTAACTGAATATAAACATGAGTGTTTAATTTCATGAGATGTCAATATGGAAGCCTAGATACTTGACCATTTTTTTATGAGGAACTTCGATTAGTTCTTTGGTACCTGGGTGTTTGGTTCTAAGCTGGAAGTTATTTCTCTGAGCTTTTCTGTTGACATTTGTACTCGTTAGAAGTTATTTGGATAGGATTGATTTGCATTTGTCAAGATTGATACGAAGGTTCTGCATTTGGAATATTTTATTGAGTTTATTCAATAGCTCATTCAATTCGTCTCTGAGGAACCTGAGATTCTGTTAAATATGCAATGAGATCATCAGCAAAAGCCTTTGCAAATTTCCAGTTGGAGTTATTGAATCCAAACATTTTGGGAATTTTTGCTGGAAACAAATTAAAGAAAATCGGTGAGTCGATCGTTCCCTGTTGAAGTCCTTCTTCGATCGGAAACGATTCGATTGAAAGGTTAACTCCATGCCAGGTATTAAAACATTTATCGTGAAGCATGTTGTGGAAAGATATACTAGCCAAGGGATAAAGTTAACTTCAGCTAGAACGTATATGAGCCCTGCTAGTCATATCGAGTCGAATACTTTTTCCTGATTGATCAGCACTGCTGCAGCAAGTTCTTTGTGGTGGAGGCTGTGGAGTACGTCAGTTACTACGTGAGCTGCATGGGTCGTGGAGTGTTGTCTCTTGAATCCAAATTGTTCATCAGGGATGAGTTTATCATCCTCACAAGCCTTTGTGATGATGTTGATGTGGATCTCAAATATTTTCTCAAATTGTTAATTAAGCTAATAGGTCTGTAGCTGACAGGTTTTGAAGGATCTTTGTTAGAGGATTGTTGAAGAATCTTAGCTGGATAGTATGCGTTATTTATGTCATTATTGAAGATGATGATAAGTGAGTTGATTAAAGAGTTCGGTAGATGTTTTTATACTATTGAAGGAATGTAGTCTGGTCCACTTGAAGTTCTATTGGGTAGTTTCTATAGAACTTTATTCAATGAAAAAGAGTTAGTAAAAGTAAGTTGGCAGTTCTCTTCGTTTTTTGGGAAGGATGCTTTGTTATTGTCATTGAATATTGTAAATGTGATCTTATTTCGGTTTATTTCTTCGATTTTGATTTTTATTTCATCAACCATGCGGTCAACTACTCGTTTTAATGCTGTTTAACTGTTTAGGTATCGAGGTGAGTTTATTTTTTGGTAGTGATTACCAATTACGTTTAGTTTATCAATAGTATTAAAAATATTTACCGTGTTCTTGTCTGTATTTGAAGTTAAGTTGGACAGATTTGGAGGTGTGGATGATTATACAGTATTCTTTCACGTAATTATCCAATAATTATACAGTATCTGGAGTAATAAGACCTGTTGTTTTAAAGTTGAATTTTTTTGGAAACTGCTCGACTTGGATTGGTGAACTTAATTGTAGTGAGAGTAATAGGGCTCTATAGTCACTGTCATAATCAACTGTTTCTATTTTATTGCTGATAAAATCGGTGATGTTTAGGTTCGTAATGCAGCAGTCCAAAAGTAGGAATCGTTTGGAGTGTGAGAGAATCAATTGGTGGTAAAAATTTTTTCTTGGTATTTCGGTGCCATGTCTTTATCCCATTTCGTGTGATACCTGTAATTAATAGCACATGTTGATGCGGTGAGGTCAACTCTTTGGCATCGAGTACATTGTATGATTTTCGGCTTGCAAAGTCTTTCCCATTTAATTTTTTGGCAGCATAGTCTTTTAACTTGAGTCAAGTTTTTGTGAAAACGGTCAGCTGTGATCTGGACGATGGACTATTTAAACCCCTTTACTTTTCTCAATGACAGGAGTTTTACTTTAATTATCTTGACTTGTGGTATTTTAGCCCCTGGGAACTCGTCTAAAATAATTTGTTCTGTATAATTACCTGCTATGTTTTTTAGTAGCATCAAGATTGATTTATCTTCTTTTTTGGTAAATCAGTAGTACTCCATTTTGTTTTTGAGACAGTTTTTAATTCAATCGCACGTATCACGACATTTTGTAGCAATTATCGTATAGCGATGTCAACAATTTTTCAGAAAAAAAAAATTCAAATGAAAAACCCTAGTGGTTATAAATAATTAATGACTCGATGATTCAAGTTTTATTAATACACATTTTATTAATAATTTAAATTAAATTTCTGAGAATAAAGTTTCTCAAAAATATTCTAAAATTTCACCCTCAAACATTTGATTCATGTAAAGTCCAAGAAGCCATACAATAAATCGATTACAAAAACTGTAATAAATATACAACAGAAAAAAAAATAAAAAAATTACAAGCTGGAGTCTGGTTGGTCGGACGGGGGCCTTGACCTGACCTCGATCTTCCAACGACCAGCGAGTTCACTCTCGCCGCAGCCGGGGAGAGGAAAGTGTTCCATTATACCCGTAGTACCTGCTCCATGAGCCCGATCATTTTACTCATTTTTTAGTCATCGCACCTCGGCAATAAGTATCTCTGTCCACGGTACAGTATAATCATACCTAAAATTTTAAAATTTATAAGAAATTATGAGATGGAACCAGACGAGACGAGACGAGATGAGATGAGCAATGTTATATTTTTCGTCGTAAGGGAGAATTCAGGTCCTCCTTCACTTATCGAGAGAAAGTAGCGCCGAAAACTTTTTTTTCCCACGATTTTTATTTTTTCCAACATCTTTCATTCCATCCTCCGTATTTCGTCAAATTATTTTCAGTAATTTCAGTTTTTAATATTTAACATTTGAACGTTAATTCAAGAACAAATACTCTATTCACAAGAATAAAATATGTGGATTTGTATTTATGTAATAATTTAAAAATAAATGTAAAATATTTTGTTAAAATTTAATTAATTGAAAATAATAAATCATAAATTTATTGTAAATGTGTCAATAATATTTTTATTATTTTTTTGGAAAACATATTATTTTATTTCAATTAAAACAAATTCAATTAATGTTTAACTCTACTTTTATGTACTACTCAATTGTTATATTAAATCAATTTTTAAAGATGATGTGAAACTATAGATTCAATAGAGTAAATTGTAGCTTGTTTTATAAACTGTGACATGCATTCTACGGAATTGAAATACAATCTATCTTCTGAAAGTTATTTAAAGATAAACCTGTAAAAATAGCTATTTGTCCATATATTTAAAAATTGAAAGCTGTCGAATAATTTAGAAAACGATCAGACGTAAGTTAGATGACGTCAATGAAAGTCAATATTTTAAATTTTACGATGCATTTTACGATACTGAGTTATCACTTAGTTTTATAGTTGATTGAGCATCCTCGAATTTTTAATTATGATTGAAAAATGTATCATACAGAAAATTAACGAATTGATCAATTTAATTCATTTTTAAACCGGGCCGAAGTATTTGCTTATTGTTATAACTATTAATTAGTATATAAATTAATTAAAAAAAAAAATAAATAATAATAACGTATGCTTATTAAAAAAACGCCTCGCAGTCTCGAGAGTACGGCATCAATTTAAAATACGCTCTTACTTTACTTTATTGTATCTGGTTGAGAGACAGGTCCGTATGATTGGACCGGAGCGGAGAAAGTTTGACTGTTATCTGTTCCGAAAGATATTAAAGAACCATTTGTTACAAATATAAATTTCTAACGCAACATTCAAATAATACAATTTAAGCTGATCCATAAATTTAAAATAACAAATAAAAATTGTTAAAGTCGTTCTCACTCTAGACAAGAGACTGAGATCGGTTCGGGGTCAACGGGAGGCGCGGCCAGTCGTCTTCTCCGCGGGTCTGGCGCGAGCCCAACTCGCCTCACCGTGCATTCCGTAAAAACCGTTAAACGTCCTTAAGGCTCTGACTCCAAATACGATGAATTAATTACATTAGTAGTTAACGAGGAAAGTTCCTCATCTTTTCAAAATTTCATTTTTTGAAAGTAAACTTAAGATCGAAATTGAGGATCAAATTTCTTCGCGCATTTATTCGCGAATATATTGCCAATTTAAGAGGATACATATGAGGATGCTTTTTGAGGTCAATGTAAATTTTAGTTTAAAAATTAATTATCTTATTTTTATTCCCAAAGCCCAATTCTCACGTTTAAAATTTAAAGATAAACAATAATTTATTCATAGTATAAGAACGCCGGGTTGTTGTCGCGAGCGCTGATGGTCTTATAGCCATCGGGCACACGAGGCGACACAATTTTTATGTCCACCTTTTTTTTTTTTTTTTAACTCTCTTACTCTCTTAATTCTTGTCTTCGTGGATTCTCCTATATACACATCTCTAACTGTAAAATTTCTCAATTTTAACTTTTTCGTTTTAATAACTATTACTTAATTAAAGAAAATTTGCAGGGATCTCGAATTTTGAAAAGATATATAATTGATTTTAAAATTTAGAAGAAAATGTTCCAGTAGGCAGAAACATAAATTACAGCAAAATTTATTTACATTGATGAAAAAAAAATTTTTTTAAATATAATTAAAAATGTAGTTTTTGATAAACCATTGAAATGAAATGTTTGAAAAAATATGTTTATAAAAAGGTTAAAGATATTTTTTAATTTAAAAATTTGATTGAATTTTCAGGAGACGAAATTTTGGACACTAATATTATTAATGAAAAAAATTGAAAAGACATTTCGATAAAATGAAGCTGATTTTTTTTTTAATTTGAGTAGATTTTAAGGAAGAAAAATTTTGAAAAGTTAAACTGTTGAGAAAAAAATTGAAATAGGACAAAGAAAAAATTTTCATAAAACGAACGTGCAAACCGTTTTTTCTTTGCTTAAAATTCAAACAAGATTTCAGAAAAAAAAATTTGATTAAGTTATTAGTCAAAAAAGTAATCGAAATAAATTTCTTAAATTTTTTTCGTAAAAATTCAATTTCATTTTTAAGAAAGAAAAATTTAGACCGTAACATTTTGAATAGAAAATTGAACCAAAATTTTGATAAAAAAATGAAATGAAGTTTATAAACGTAAAGTATACTTTTCCAAAAATTTGAGCAAATTTTAAGGAAGAAAAATGATGAAAAGTGAAATTTTTAAGAAAAAAAATTGAAATCTAAAAAAGTTTATTACAAAATATTTTGAAAACGTGTAATCAGTTTTTTTTTTTTCAAAATTTGTTAGAAAAAAAATTTTTTTTTCTTTTTAAGCGAATCATTCTAAAAAATAATCGAATGGGAGGAGCTTTGAAGTATTAGAGAGAAACTAATCTTGGAAAGTATTAGTAAAAGGGCGGGTCATGTGTGCTCATGTATACACGCATGAAACACACATGTTTCCTGATAGACAAACGATTGGACGACAATCGTCGATTCTCGAATAAATTTCTTCCTTTTGAGTAGTACCCAATTTAAAATGTTTTTTCAACCTGCGTTTGTCGTAGCTGGGTGAGGAGTAAAAAGTGTAAAGAGCAAAGAGAAAAGTGGCAAGAGAGGAAAGAGGCGAAGAGAGAAAAGAGGAAGACACGCGTTTGTACCTGTGTGTGTTTGGTGGATGGGACAGGGGCAGTTACGATCGTACGGTGCTTATAGTCAATGCTCGTACAGTGGACCAACAAAAGTGGGGGCCATCAAAATTTCAAAAACGTACGCGGACCCCTTTCGCGTTGAGGATAAAAGGCAGCATCGTGATTCTTTCGGTCAGTGTCGATACGATCGGCGTAGTTGGTTCAACGAGCTGCCAATTTAACAACAAACTCGTTATTTTACTTTATTTATCAAAATAAAACATTAAAACAGTGAAGTTCGTGATATTATTAATAATAACAATCAAAAATTAAAAAAACAAAATGCTAAGATACGTGGTTGTTATCTCATTGATCGGTTTTGTCTTTTCCGCCCCAGCGGGACAAGAATCCGGTCCAAAATCCCTTCTGGAGGATGCCGTTGACGTGTACGCGTCCTGTGCCTCCGAGCCAGACGTATCAGTTTGTCTAAAATTGAAAGCATTGAGATTCGTTGACCGGGTCGCGAGATCCGCGGACATCAGTATCGTAGATGGGCTTAAAATCGTTCAGACCGAGGAGGCCAAGAGAAGGTAAGTGGTTGCTCATTATATTCATCATCCTGAAAGTGAATTGTGGAATTTAATGAAATAATGTGCGCGGAATTACAACTTTCACTTATTATCTTATTACTTTTCATCACTTACCGACAAAAGACTTTTATTAAACAAAAGTGACCGATTTTAATGACTTTAATTTTTGTTATGCAACAATTATAAATAATCCTTTTAATAACTGTGAATTTTATGTTAATTACAGTCGTGCTGACAATGCAAGGTCGTTGAATGACATCGAAGCTAGTTTGCCAACTGAAATGGAAGCTCGTGAAGCTGCCGTCGATGAGGCTCTTGTTGACAGGGCAGGAAAATTCCTGTCAACTCACACCGTAGAGCTCAGTTTGCCCGAAGAAGTTTCACGGTCATTCGACGAAGGTACATTTGTGTATATGTATATATAATTTTATTTTTAATAATTTGTGAAAAAAAAAAAACCCAAAAATGTTCCAAGTATGCTCAGTTATTTCCCAGTCAATTCGGTTCAAAACTGTTGACTTGACCTGAAAACCGGTTTTGGAGTTACGGTAACTTCTGAAAAACATTTATTGATCGGACTTTTTTTTATTCGTGAAAAGAAACTTTTAAAATTTGGGTCAAAATACTCATCTGTTGATAAATCTTTTCTATTTTTGGAAATGTACAAGTTCAATCTTCAATTTAGACTAGCAAATTTTTATGAATACTTTCTAATGTACTGTGACATATGTGTCATGTGAAATTACGGTACCAATTTGCCGTTAGATACAAAACTTTGAAGTCTAAAAGTAAAAACTTTGAAAGCGGATCAAATAATTGTGAAATTACAAAATTTTTCTAATTTTTCTTGCATCTCAAAATTAATATATGAATTTTTTTTCAGCCCGAGGTAAGAAGAAGAAGCTCGCAAAAACCTTAATGCCACTTCTGCTTCTCTTGAAAATGAAATTCGCGATTTTGATGCCAATCGTATTGGGAGCTTTGGCTCTTCTGGCATTCAAAGCCCTGGTGATCGGCAAGATCGCCCTGATAATATCGGCTATTTTGGGTCTGCAAAAGCTTTGGGCAAACAAGAACCACCAGAGCTACGAGGTTGTCGCTCACCCGGCCCACCACGAGGAACACCACGGCTGGGGCAGATCGGCAACTGGAGCCGAGCTTGCCTACAACGCCTACAAGCCAACTAATTAATTTATTTATTTATATTTATTTATTTATCATTAATCATAAATTAACGGCCATTGACTAAGTTCACTGCAAGACTTAATTTTACTCAACATACGAGACGCTTATCGACCGAGAAGATTACCGATTGGACTTAGCTACTGTTTTGATATTAGCTGCTCAACCGATCCTGCTGGGATTCGCTGTCAGATGCCATAGACTTAGACCTAAATCATAGACCACTCACGGATTTTTTTGTATCTCACGAACGGATAACTTACGAACGGACAGACGCCATCTTGGGAGGACATTTGACGTTAATTATACTGATTGGATTACCGTGCCCGAGGTTACTTAGTGCGGTTTTACTTGGAGTCTTGTACAGTTGTTTTAAGGATTGTTTAATAATGTGTCAATTTTTGTGCACTGGTCAATTAAGTTAGAGGCAGACTCCTAGTCAGATCACCGCGGACAGATTACCCAATGACTAATTATTTATACACGGTTTTCTTTATGAAACCGGTTCATTTTAATATGTAACTTATAAATTTGTTATTTATAAATAAATATAATTTTAATTTAACATTTATCATTCATTTTAAGACCTTGTGATTGTTGGTATAAGTTTTTGATGATCAGCGTCAGAAATTATCACGGACAAATTGTAATGGAAAAATAGACTTTGATAACTGTTCGATGGAAAAAATATTTATGAACATATACAGGCAAAAATTTGTGTATGAAAACATAAGAAATTTTATCCATACATTCTTCTAACTTACATAGATTTTCGCCGAAAATGTATATAGAATTAATTTTTTATATATGTTTGATATATCCGTTCATATATAAAAGAAACATCAGTTATTGGCGTAAACGGATTAACACTGGTAAGTTAATAGCTTAAAGATAAACCAATTACACTGTAAAAAATTGGGAATAAATTTTCACTCCCATCACTCAAAGTACCGAAGTGACCAAATAAAACACATATAAAGTGAATCTGGATATTTTTTTCAGTGGAGTTAGAAGTTTTTAGATTAAAATAATTTTTAATTAGCTACACAAACTTTTACGGGCCAGATAACTAACGAATATTTCGAACAATTTATCTAAAGTTTGAGTTTGTAAATATTAATTATAAAAAAAAAACTTTGTTGAAACATTGAACTAAATTTTCATCAATATAATAATGTTTTCAAGTCTTTTTGAAATATTCTAATGTAAAAAGTAAAAAAAAAAAATAAACAAAATTAATTAATTGAATGTTACTAAAATTAATTGACCTATGACAATTTTTAGGATCTCTTTAACAAATATATGAATATAAATTTTTTATATGCTTTCATCAATATTTTTTTCCATAAATTGTTAATAAAATTTTTCATTGAAAATAAAGTAAACTTAATGAATACTTAAAAATTTTTATAAACTCTTACCCTCGCGGCCTTGAACCCACGGTGGTGCCACCGTGAAAACATCGTGAATGCACCGCATATACACGGTGAATACATCGTGTACCAACAGTGGCAACACAGTGTATTCGTGGTATTTCTGTACCGTGTATCCACGGTGTATCTACCGGGTATCCATGGTACTTGATCGGTGTGCGCATAGTGTATCCACTGGGTCTCTACGGCTTATACGCAGTGTGTCCACGGTACCTTTGCAGTGTACCCGCGGTGTTCCTACGGTGTATACACGGTATTCCTACGGTATTTTCCAGGTGTTTTCACAATGGCCTAAGGGTAGTGTTAAAAAATGTTGAATAAACGAATTTTTTATTTTATAATTATAATGTTTTATTCCTTCATCTTATGCTATTAAAAAAGTTACAATAATAGAAAACATGTTTTGATGTGAACAATACATATGAATAATGAAAATAAATGTGAATAATGTGAACAATATATGAATAATGAAAATAATAGTGAAAACTATGTTTTACACGTACATAAATATCCTAATATCATTAAATGAACATTTAAAAATCACAAATAATGTCATTATCTTAACTAAATATTATTTAAACATTAATAGTAAAAACTTTTGTAAATTTCAAAATAATTTAAAAAAAATTATTTTCCTCTTGAATTTTTGGTGATTAAAAAAAAAATTAGAAAAATAAATTTTTGGTCAACTTTTGAGGTGGGCCTTCTTGCCCCACGGGGGCCGTCTTGCCCCACCTTCCCCTATATCGATTCTTTATTGCCAACAAAATTTTTTCATGCAAAAAAAAGCATTGAATTCATTAAAAAGCTTTTTGAATTCAAAAAGCGATTCAAAGATTTTGTATTCAAATATTTAACACTTCCTTATATTGATTTAAGAGAATTAACACAAATAAGTGTTAAATTTACACATAGAAAGGTTTAATATTTAAAACAAAAATTTTTAACACAATAGTATATTACACTACAAGGGCAGAAAGTTGAGATTCCTGCACTGCGCGCCATGTGCCCGAGGCGCAGCCGAGGGCATCATGGCGCGCAGTTCAGGGCTCTCAAATTTCTGCCCATGTAGTGTATACTAGTTTTCTTGCTATGCGGTCGAAAGTACGTTAAAAATTTCGTTGAAAAAAATTGATGCCTGCCCCCGACATTTGCGGCACGAGCGAAGCGAGTGCTGCTGGTCGGGAGGGGGGGGCAGGCGTCAAATACACCTGTCAATAAAGATATTAATATATAATCTATCATATTACTACTTTCTTTCGAGAAAAGATTTTAATTTAATTCAATAAATTTAAAGTTTTAAATATATTATGAATTAACTCTGATTTTAAGAATAAAAAAAAAAAAAAAAGACAAATGAAATCATAATCGTAAAATGCATAAAAAAAAAAATTAAGGAAAAAATATGTTTGTGTATTTTTTCAAATAATTGCTTGTTCAATAATGAATTTATTTATTTGAGAATATCTATCAGAATAAAAAATATTTCTCGTTCTCTTTTTGTAATTTAAATATTTAACAAGTCTCATTTCATTAAAATAAATATTCATTTTCTGTAATTAACTTAGTTTCAATATAAATCATTGACACATAACAAGACAGATACATTCATAACAATCACAAGTGAGGTTAGGCTTGTATACATAAGTAATAGAGTGAGCGCGACTACCGACTTTCAGACTTTCTGCCGCCTCATGTCTCGTTGTCAGTGCATGAATACATTTTTTTTGTTATACTCGCTCCAAAAGTTCAACTTTTAAGTGCTGGGTGGCGTTCGAAAAGATACTCATTTCTAGAGACTCTACCATACCGCCTTATTTCCGTGGCCTAGGCCGCAAAGTTTACTTTCCCCTTCTTTTCCGTACTGTCCTTGTGCAATAGGATGAAATTTAGAACAAAATAAATCAAATTCTAGTGTACCGACCGATGGATTTTGAGTAAATTTTAAACTTAGTTACCATTGAGTGGCGCTAATTCTTTCTCTGCTGATAGTTTATTACGAAGCGGACCTAATGTTAATAAAATAACAAGCGCGTTATAAATAAATATTAATAAAAAAATAATTAATATAAAATTAAGTTTTTTTGCTCTTGTGAAACTTCATAAAATTTGAATGTCATTATTTGCCTCCTATCCCTCAAAAGTTAAACTTATGGAGCGATAATAACAAAAAATATTGTATGTCATTTGGCCACTAAGTGGTGATTTTGACAACGACGATTTTACGATATTCGCTTTAAAGTTTGTGACGCGAATTTACGAAAACGAGCGGAAATTTCCGTCCTCGGCTTCGCCTCGGACGTTAAAATTACGCTCGTTTTCGTACATTCCCGCCACGAACCTTAAGCTCATATCGCAACATCGCCGTTGTCAGAAAATCGCCACTTTGCGGCCATATGACATAAACTACTATAGGCCTTTTCATCACAAAAATTTTTTGTGCGCATGCGTCAGAATCAGCCATCTTTTTCGTACTGTTTTTTGTAAACAACCATGCTAAATTGTCCGCTATCCGTGTACCAAAAATTAAAATATAAATCAAAGTTGATTAATTGTAAAAAAAGTGAAAAAAAAAATAAGTAGTAAGTCAAAATAATCGGAAAAAATTTTTTGTACTCCATTATAATTATGTTGTCTGTACGAAAAGGAACAACAAAACGGTGTTGTTATGGAGTATGTAAAAGTGATACACGATACAAATCATTTAAAACCAATAGATTCTATTTTATAAATTTTCCAAAGCCTTGTCTTGAATATCGAAAAAAAAATAATCAAATCATCAAGCAAATTACACATTAAAGCATGTGGAAAATGTGCGAAATGTGAGTTATGGGTGAAAAAATGTGGCAGAAGTGACCGAGGTTTTAGATCTATTGATGATGTTACTAAGGATACTTATATTTGCTCACTACATTTTCTTGGAGAAAGTGGTTCAACTGAACAAAACCCTGATCCTTTAAGCTATCAAGAGTTTCAACATATTGATAAATCAATTAATAAGGTAAGGTATAAAATAAATTATACAGAAATACAATTTTCGGAGTTATAACCTCAAACCTGTTTATAGGTGCTCAAAGCAAGAACCAGCTTATCCGAAAAATACAACAGAGTTGATATGGAAAAAGCAAATGGATTAGAATATAGCAAATTAGATGATATTCTACCAGATGCACAGGTACAGTGTGAATAATAAAAAATTATAGAAAATTTTTATTTTTAATGAAAAATTTTTTTTTTCTTATAGACATCAGTGTCTCATGGAGAGGTTCACAACGTAATTGATGATAATACTTGTTTTGTTGAACAAATATTACCAGATCAAACGTCAGACATGAGTATGACCCTTGGAGATATAAACCCTGAAAAAACTAGGAAGCATACAAGAGCAATAGAAATTCAGACAGATTCGATAAAGATGCGTAATAAAATTATTCAGGTTAAGTTACAAAAAAATTCAGCCATGGAAAAATTTATTATCTCTATTCGCAGTGATGAAAAAAGATGCATATTTTATACAAGTCTGCATTTTGAGCAAATCCAAGCTTTACATAGATTTTTGAGCCCAGCTTGCGAAAACTTAGATTATTGGGGCAGTCGAGAGTGAAAGCATGAAAATTCCGAAAAAAATAGTAAATACAAATTAACTTCATTACAGCAGTTGATTTTGGTACTATTAAGATTACGAATGGGATATTTAACAGAAGATTTAGCTTACAAGTTTGATATTTCTACGGGGTTTGTTTAAAAAATATGCACAACTTGGATTTATTTTTTGTACAATGAATTTACCACTCAATTGAAGCCATTTATGTTCCCATCTAGGAAAACGATAGCCGAAACATTACCTAAAATATTTCGGTCTATAAAAAACATAAGAGTTATTGTAGATTGCGCTGAATTTTTTTGTCAATCACCGTCAAACTTTGAACACCAAGGTAATTTATATTCAAGTTATAAAGCTCATACCACATTTAAAGTGTTGATAGGATGCACTCCTAATGGATGTGTTAGTTTTGTATCTGATGCATTTGAGGGTTCAATATCGGATCCAGAAATATTTAAACGATCAAAAATAGCAGACTTATTGCAACCTGGAGATGTAGTACTAGCAGATCGAGGTTTTACGGTTCATGATGTAGTTGAAGCTAAGCAAGCACATTTAAATATTCCTCCATTTTTGAATGGAAGAGACCGTTTAACTGCTCAAGAGGAGATTTTGACGAAGAAGATAGCAAAACAACGAATATATGTTGAACATGTTATTGGGCGCATAAAAAAATTCAGACTTCTTTCCACCGTTCTACCTTTAAATATGCGTCCTATCATGTCACAAATTATATTTATTTGTGCATGCTTGGTCAACTTTCAAGCACCTATAGTTTTCGACGAATTAAATTAAGACCAGAGTGTTGTAGGAAATAAAAAAACTGAAAGTCAAAATAATTGTAATATATATTAAAATTTCAAAACACATAACACTTGTAATGTTACAATATACTATTTATATTTTTATATTTTTTGTAAAACATCACATTTGTATATACGTGTACTTTTGTAATTTCTTTTTTTAATTGTAAAAATATATTAATTTAATTTTTTTTTGTTATGAATACGTTTTGTGATAAATGAGAAAATATAAAAAAAATAAAACATGCTGTAAATTATAGATTTTAAAGTTGTTCATGAAATATTTTTCACTTAGATAAGTCAAAAAGTATTAAACAACGGGGAATTCTCATTTCAAAATATTCCGGAGCCAAAATATTTTGATGAAACGCACTAACATGCTTCAGTACAGGTTCTATGAAATTGCCATCATAATAAATCTTCTCAACATGGAAACCCTTTGGGCTCCAAATAACAAAGTCACACCACAATCTCTCAGTTATTGCCATTTGAGTTTGTATTTGGTATTAATATGGGTGACTTCGTTTTAACTTCATAGAAGTTCGAGTAATGGGAGTACAACAAAATGAAGTACGCTGTTGAGGTGTAAGAAGATGTAAATCAGTCGGATTATATTTTTCCAAAATTTTTGGACACTTTATTGCTAACACTCCGGTTGTATTTTTCAATGGATCTGAAATTAAGCCATCTGGCGATGCGCCTAATCCTGAATACTTGGAATTCACCCACAAGCCACTACTCTTTACTTCGTAAGAAAATTTTTTAGAAGTAAAGTCTTCATATTTTTTACGCGCAATATCTTCATTCGCTCGACCATATTGCATTGCCTCAGTGGTTATATTTTGCTCAAACCACAATTGAGATTTGACTAGAGCAAAAATTTGGTCATTCGTTTTCTCAGTCTTAAATACTTTAATTTTAGAAGCTGTTATCAATATTTTACGGTATTGCCACCATTTTCTAATACATAATCCTCGTATTGCGGCTGCAGTAATAATTGCCACATTGAAGGAGCTTTTCGACTAGCATTTATTAATTGCAAATCTGATAAAAAATTATTAATTTTTTGTTTGTCTATAGGTCTTGTTAAACTTCGGCCAGGATCATATGATCTGCGTTTACTCATATCATTTTTATTTTTATATTGCTGCTCATCTGCTTTGTGAGGTTCTTTTTTCTTTCTACCTTGATTCCAGCTACATAGTTTACTTGTACAAGGAACATTATCTTCGTCACAATCATCCAAATAATTCAATAGTACATATAGTAGAGCAGCTACATGAGAACAACGGCCCATACTAGAAGCTTTGCAATCACATGTACCATGAATCACTCGAGCAGTTAACGGATTGATCATAACTGACACTTGATGAATTTCTTTAGCTTTATACGAAGCTTGAATTTTGCACTTCATGCAAAACATCTGATCAGATGTTACGCCTTCAAAAATTTCAAAAACGTGGCCGCTTTCTACATACAATTTTTCTCGTTTTAACGGTTTTGACGTACTATAATCAGCTTTTGGAGTTTGATTATTATGGTCTTCATTTTCAATATCACTGTTATCATAGTCGTCATTTATGCATGATGTCACTAGATAATGGTACATAGATCCGTAGGTGAAATTCTTAGGTACTTTGTTAGAAGGAAATGGTTGCCAAATGTTAGGATAATTTATTTTAGGACTCTGCACTACATTTGGATTTTGATTAAGTGTATTTAGAATATTTAGCCATTTTCCTTTGTCAACTGTTTGGTCCACTGGTACATTATTCCTAATTGCATTTTTGACTCTGTAAATTTTTTATATATTATTTATTTATTTATTTGTTTATTTATTTATTTATTTATTTATTATGTCGCATTAAACATTTTGTTTCTGATAAAAAATTTCTAAACATATTTACATTTGTCTAATTAATAATGTCATGTATAGCCTCAAAATATTAATGACTTAATTTATTAATTACTTCCGTAAGTATTACTCATGTTAACTAAAATATATTTACAATTATTACAAATGAATTGACATTATTAATAAGAATAAAATGTAAATATTAATTTATTTTTTTATGTTTTTAGATAGTCAACAAATGTCAATGTCTAACCTCTCAATCAGCTCACTTTTTTTCCCTTTTTGCGGACGCCCATGACATTTTAGCCACCTCTTCAATTGTTCACAATTATGAGCTTCAACTGAATCATAAATAAGTGAAGCACCATCGATGGTTTTTTCCAATAATTTATTTCTTTGTGGAGATAATAGTCCTTGTCCAGCCATTGTTGATTAAAACAGTACGAATTTTTTGAATTACCGCCGTTTCAACATGGCGGCTACGCTTGCGCTCATCTGATGATGAAAAGGCCTATTTCGGCTTCCCGTCGTAGAGCGCATGCGCGACTCGACCACGGCATAAATGTGAGGCTTTCTGCCGTAAAATCGCAGCGGGAACCCCGTACTTTCGACCAGCGTAGTAAGAAATAGTATATTACACTATTAGGGCAGAAAGTTTGAAATTCCTGCACTGCGCGCCATGATGCCCGAGGCGAAGCCTTTCAAACTTCTGCCCGTGCAGTGTATACTATTTTTCTTTATAGCCGGTCGAAAGTACGAAAAATATTGTGTATATTATATCAAAAGAAGTTGATGCCTGCCCCCGACATTTGCGGCACGAGCGAAGCGAGTGCTGCTGGTCGGGGGGAGGGGGGGCAGGCATCAAAGCAAAGAAACCAATGTAAATAAATAAAAGACTTATTTTATTTAAACACGATAAACTGTTAAATTGAACAAACATAAACATTTTTAAAATTAACTAACATACATTTTTGTATGGTTGGGAAATATAAAGAATAATAATATTATCGATAAGTTAATAAATCATTAAGATTCACATTATTTTTTTATGTCAGTCGACATAATTTTGTTAATTAAATAAATTAAATCCTTCACGATTTAAATTCTCAATGCTTTATGAAATATACAATCAGCGTAAACAAAATACGGTTAGTAACAAATAACGAACATAATTGGGGTACTGAAAGCAACTTCACACATGTTTCAATGCGGTAGAAAAGTTTTTGCTCCCGCTGTAACAAAAGATGTATGCGTAGCTCTACCAATGCACGAATGTTGAACTTTCTGCTTTAAAAAGGTGCAAAATTTGCGTACTTTCGACCGAGGTATAAAGAAAAATACATAAAGTAAGCACCCATTACCTTCTAGAGGTAATGGGTGCGATTCGATAACTCTATCGAACTTTTCGCTCTTATTAAAATATTTGACTGATACAGTAGACTATTCTATCCAACAGAATTAATAAATCAGATTATTCTTTGAACGCTAAATATTTCGATAACAAAAAAAATATGATTGTCAATTTTTTCCGTTATATTTTTAAAGAGAATTCACTAATTTTAGTAGATCGTCACTTCATTTTACGGTTTATCTAAAAATCATCGGACTTTAATAATATTCGGTATTCACTATAGAATTTAAAATTTTATTACAGTTAAAAAAGAACTTCATAAAAATTTAATAAATTTTTTCTGTTACTTAAACTTTATTTGAAAACAATATTAAATTTCATTTTTGGAATTTAATTGCTCAATCTAACATTCTGCTTAGAAAATCTTTGGACTACTTTTTGCCACCTATCGGCTGTCGCGTAAATATATACTTAATGTGTTTAGAAAAACTTGGGAAAAAATATAATTTTTTCTCCATTTCAGTTTGCATAGTAAAAAACAAAAATTGTATCATACTGCAAATTGCGATTAAAAATTATTTGTTCATGAAGAATATATTAAATCCCAAAATACAAAGTTTATAATTTAACTGAAGTTAGTTTATTATCAAAACTTATCGAAAAATAGGCTCAAATTCCTTATTGACTAGAATGAGAGCGCGCAATTTAAATATCTCATAAATATAAATTTAAATTAGATTATGACCAGACTTTCATTGAAAACTCGAAAAAGAAACTTACTGTTCCTGTTATAACGTAAAATTTCTTAGAAGAATCATCACAATTGTAATTACATAATATATTTTATAAATTTTTGGCGATTTAATTCTCTCATTTTATGAACTTCTTATAATATTAATGTTAATTAAAAATTAAATAAACTTGATAAGTCATGAACCGTCATATCCTTTTGAATCGGGTGAACTTTTCAAAACATGATTTGAAGTTTCCATCAATATTCTACGGATTGGTCAGCTCTTGTAGGATGACTGCAGTACCATTCTTTGGCAGATAGTTTTTTGTCACACACAAAATTAAAGCAGCAATCATCATTTCGAATACACTACAATCATACAATTCAAAATATATTAAATGAATAACTTCGATTACTGTCATTATTATCATTATTTACAACTTACCCTTGAACCGATTACTTTGCAACGACCAAAAACCACAGCCGACATCACAGCAATAAGCAGAAAGACCATCAAGACTTTCATTGTCATTTTTAAAAAAACTTGAGGTCAACTAAACAGTAGAAGTATTTCTCGACACAGATATTACAGTTTGTCGAGAACCAATTTATACTCGTTTATTGTCATAGCATGACGTATAAAAAAAACCCAGTCTATAGTAGTTCACCTTTGCAAGAAATTAATGATTATTGCTAATGACTTTATTTGTAACGAGATAATTTTTGATTCTCGAAACTTATATAATCAACCTTAAAAATATTGAATTTTAAACGTTTGATTACATTATTTGATTATACACTCAGAATAATTTACTAACTGTTTTGATAAATTCATTTAATAACAGTTAATAAATCTTAATAAATATTTTTGCCAGTGTATTATAGAAATTTACAACGTTTAAGCCTCTTTAGTTAATTCGTGGTTCCTACCAAAATAATTAAATTTGTATAACAAATTGGTTAAAAACACCCATTGTTGTCAAAAGCAATTAAACGAATGGACCAACTATGAAAACACAAGAAATCGTGATTTGTATGATATCTAGTGAGACTAATCGGGACTTTTGTTAACAATAAAAAAATTGTACAGGAAATTATGTCCTGTTGTCTGTCAGGTGCATCCGGTGTATCTGATGAGAATTTTTTGGCATACCAAACAATACGTCCATTAAATATATCAGCATATATATTTCACTCAACTTTCGCCGATGATAAAAGATCTCCCAAGTGAAACTAATTGTTCTCTGGCGGGTGAAATTTCCAACGGTTAGAAGCTATATATCCTCTGACATCTTCCCGAGGGTCGCTAGTGTTCGACCGTTATTCAAACTTTTGATTTCAAGCAGCATACATGTCGCATCATGACCAAGTTACGCGATTTTATATTGATTCTCCTGTCGATCTACATTCCTACTGTGATTACGGTTATTATGGAACCTAAGGATAAGAACATTTCTGAAAACAGTGACACTAATTCTAATCCCAATCCCAATTTCGGGTCCAAAAACAATCGGAACCACGACAATGTCGAGGGTAGTTTCTCGCGAGTGTTTACGCAATGTGTGGATAAAAAAGTTCATGGAACACTCGAGTGCTTCAATGAGGGCAGTTTTAGTGTCTTAAGGTCAATGAATGATGAAGACCGGCTGGATTTTGGGGATGTGAGGCTGGATAAATCTGAAAGTGAAGCTAGGGATCTGATGGATCTTGATTATGATCCAAAAGATTTTAGTATTGTGGTCAAGGCTGCTGCGAGGATGATGGAGAGGCGGAATTTGAAGTGGGACCTGGGATACTTCTATCCAGGGTTGATGATGAAAGTCGGTCCTGCATTGAATAGCAATGGGATGCTAGAGTTTGCTCTTGATGAAAGAGTTGCTGGACATTCTAACCGACAACTGGGTCCAGGTGAGGTTTTATTTTTTATTTAGTTATTTTATGTCTGAAAAAATATGTAAGTGGTATCAATCAATCTTTGAGGAAAAAAAAATTGTAGATTGATTGTATAGACTGAAATTTCACTTTTCTAAAAATTAAACTAAAAAAAATTCTAGGAATAAAAAAAAATTATAAATTTTTTAGTGATTTTTGACGGGCTAGATCCTCTAAATTAAAATACATGAAAATCTTGAAGTTAGTCATAGATCGAAACTTGAAAAAAATAGGCCACGATTCCTTATTGGTTGAAATTAAGGCAAGCGCGTAGCGCGTTATTTAAATTTCTAGTCTAAGTAAAAAGTAATCGTGCACGGAAACAAAAATGTGGAAATCCTTCCTATAATTTTAATGAAATGTTTTCCTATACCATTTTAGGAGCGATTACTTAGATTATGGGAATACTACCCATAATTTTTGGGAAATGTTTCTATAATTATGGGAATGGTTCCTATAATGATAGGAACGATACCTATACTTATAGCTATCATATTATCGGCATGATTCCATAATATATACACTGATAGAAAATTTATGTTGACTCAAGAGATATTTTCTTGATCTAAGAATTTATTATGGAAGACAAATGATTATTTTGCTTTAAGAATTTCTTGTCTTGATTTAGATTTTCTTGGCTTGAGAGCTATATTATCTTCAATCGATACATTTAAGTTTTTCAATCAAAATAACATTATCGTTTAAAAAACTTAAAATGATTCATCAAAGTATATTTCAAAAACTAAATAGTCTTTGATTGTTATACCAAATAAAAATTATTTTTTGGAAATAAGTAAATCAATTAATGACTCAAAAAAAAGCCATTCTTAACACAAGTCGGTAACATCTTGAATCAATGTTATCGCCTATCTTGAACCAAGAGACAAAAATTCTTGAAAGAAATATATCTATATCTAGTTTCAAGAGTTCAAGTTTTGAAGAGAAAAAGTTTCTTGAATCAAGATTGTTTTTCTATCAGTGTAGGAATGGTTCCCATAATATATAGGAATAGTTTCTATAATATTATAGGAATGGTTTCCATAATTAAAGGAATAAACGCTATATATTATAGAAGCCATTCCCGTATGTTATAGGAACTATTCCTACAATATTATGGGAACCATTCTCATAATGTTATAGTAATGATGCCTATAATATTGAAATAATATTTGTTCACACAACAGTACAAGCATCACTTTTCTAATATATAGAAAAACGATCAAGTTTCTGTGACGTTGAAAATTTAATGTTATTACACTCATAATAAAATATTTTATTGACCATTCGACTAATTTTGACCAGTTTGAAGCATTTGAAATTATTAGTAATTTCGATAATTTTACTTGCTTCCCAATAACATCATTTGAAATATGTAAAATATAATAATTATTTTATATTTTTGAAGTGATTGCTTTATTGTTATGAAAATAAACATTTTTCTATTATTAGGTGCGTCATTTCCATAATATTATAGGAACCATTCCCATAATATTATAGTGATGAGTCATCACTGATGACGCACATACAATAAAAACCATAACCATAATATATTACAGCTATTCCATTATTGTATAGGAACTTTTCCAATAAACTATGGGTATGGTTCCCATAATGAGCATAGGATTGATACTTATAATGATCATTTTACTATAGGAACCATTCCCATAACTCTCTGGAAAGGTTCCTATAAATTTCTTTCCGTGTGTCGCTGAATTTAAAAAAAACCGTTTTGACGCTTCAAAACTCTAGTTTTCGGAACTTTATGTTTTTTTTTTTTAACCTCTATATATACCAGATAGCTTGAACATTCAGTTTCAATTTTTTTTTATTAACGCTTGCTACGTTCCTTTGTCGTGAAGATATTTGAAATTAATCGAAAAAAGATCCTTTTATCTTCAACGGGAAGGTTTAAGTTTTCACGAATATTTTTTACCATCATGTATTCCCAATAGCTCTGTAAGTTTGCAGATTGATCCATCAAGCAAATTTTCTGAGCGGATTATTCGAAGCTTAGGGGAAAATAAAGGAAGATTTGTTCTTTAAATTGAATATTTTTTCAAGTTTTCAGAAATTGCTGAAAAATTTTTCTCTCGTTTGTGTTGTTGTTTTTACATCGACGAATAACGCATATAGACAAAAAAATGAGGAAAATGAATTTTTTTTTACAAGAAAATAAATTTCGACTGCGAAAACATTGTTGATGAAATGTTTTCATAACATTTTTTTTTAACTAAGTTTTATTAATTGAACAAATAAAGTCATCAACAGAAAATAAAAATAAATAAAAAGTAATTGAGTTGAAAAAAAAAAAAATTAATTATAATTTAAAAACTGGATGATCCCAAGAAAAGGCTAGTTATAAATTTTTTTCAAATATCGAAATTACATACAATAATTGTTGGTATTTCATGGAAAAATATTTTATGTAAAATTAACAAGCAGGCATTTACTAATCACATCAATCAAGCACATGCTGTTATCAAGGCGGTTCAATTATAAGTCTTGATCAAACATAATTATGATAGTAATTAGTAATTAGTGTTGAGTTAAGGTAAAGTTTTCTTATAACTTCTTTACTTCTTATAATTATAACGCATTTGCTATCATTAGTTAAGCATTTTTAAAACAAAACAGGTTTACAAAAAAGTTTTTCTGCTGATATGAACACTAAAATTTTTCATTTTGACTTAAAAATTTCATGACATAAAATATTTTTAAATTTAAATGAATATTTTCTATTAATTTACTATTTTATTTTCATTTTTCTTACAATATTTAATATTCATGAGAAAAAATAAAAATTTAAAGATTTAAAATTTCATTACAAAAAAAATTTTCGATACCTTGAAATTCAAAATAACTTTTCCTATTTTATTTTAATTTTTCTTAAAGGAAAAATAAAAATAAGATGAAAAATTGTTATTTTAACTTAAAAATTTCATTGCAAAACAAAATTGTCGATGTCTGAAAATTTAAAATAATTTTTTTCTATTAATTTTCTATTTTTGTCTTAATTTTTCTTACAAAATTCGACATTTATAAAGAAAAATAAAAAACAAAGGAATAAGAACCTCTAGAGGCAAAACCTTGAAACATTAACGCGTTAAACACCTCAGTCGATACAAGGATAACTTAGCATTGAATATTATCAAGTTCAAGGTGTAGAAGGTTGGAGATTCTTCCGCTAGGTGGTGGTTGAATCGAGGCCATTACCAATGAACTCATTTTGGCTACATTGGTTAAACTAACGCCTTGTATTTTATATTACTTTTTTAATAAAAAAAAAAAAAAAAAAATGAACTCATTAATTCCCACTATCAATCTCTTCCGTAGAATGTATAGTTCTTAAAATAGCTCGCTACTGCTAAGATACTATTTGATTATAAATATAAGAGTATGTTCGTATTCTGTTTCAGGAAGAATGATAATGAGGAGCGTAGTAGTGCCCTTTCTTCTGGGCCTAAAGTTCAGTCTGTCCTCACTAATTCCCTTGGTATTCGGGGTCCTTGTTGTCGTGACGAAGAAAGCCTTGTTACTCACGAAAGTAGCGCTTATTATAAGCGGACTACTTGGATGGAATGCATTTGTGAGCTCGCCAAACATCGCCGGACTTTCTCACGGTGCACCTTCTGGATTTCAAAGTAATTACAATAATTTCAACGGATTCCAACATCATTTTCAGCACGGTTATGATCACAATACAATCAACGAGCACCACTATCCTTATCGTCCCTACAGAAATTTCGTCAAAGACGTGCCAGGGTACAATCACCATGTTATTAAAGAAGTTGTCGAAGTTTACGACCCTGAAAGTGATGCAAGGCGTGATAATACTCGAAGCGGAAAAAATTTTCTCTGGTCACGGGATTAGTTGTTGATATATATTTGTTATTTTTCTTTGTTGTTTATTATTTGTTATTATTTGTAAAATTATTTAATAAAACAAGATTCTATAAAAACCATCTAGCTTCATCAGCAACCGGGAATTTTTCTTCTATCTTCCAATTTCGCATCACTAATTCCAAAAAATCATAGATTTTTTTTCGTACTTTTTTTTTGTCGTAGAAAATTCTTTCAATAGGAAATTCTATTGAAAGAATAAAAGATAAATTTTAACAATTTTTTACTTTAGGAAAAAAATACATTTTTACGTTTAGAAAAAAAATCTGCAAAATTATTTTTAAGTTTAAAATTTTCAAAAATTTACCAATTAATTGTAAATTAATTTTCAAACTCTTTAAGATCGAAAAAATGAGAATTATGTAGAATTTTATATTGGAATTTTGAAACTGCATTATCATCTGAATGCTTAATTCGATTTTAATTTTCTAGATAACAATAGACGTAGTTTATTGATTACAAAAAGTTTTTTCATGATTTCAAGTTGATTAGTCAAAAAATTTTAAAGTTATCCCGAAAAAATAATCACAGTTTTTTTGTTTTAGTTTTTTGAATATTTTGGAAACGGTTTGGTCAATTCACTCCAAAATTTGATCAAATTTTATTCTTGATAAACTCTCAAACTCAAACCAATAGCTACTAAATTTTAAAAAATGGGATGATAAAATTTTTTGACGTGATAACGTCTTATAAATTGATGAACACCAGCAACACACATGAAAAATAGTAACGTTCCGCCTGAGCCTGTGTGTGCAAGCGAGAGCGCGCAACAAGCGATAGAGAGGCACGATAAAACAAACGATAGAGAGGCCTAAGCATTGGTTTGTGACACACATATCTCTCTTCTCGCGTGACGTCAGAGCTAGCAGTTCGAATATTGTTCTATAACTAATTGTTCGTGAATATTTAAACAAATTACATAAATTAAATTTGCAAAAACTGTAAATAATATTTGAAAATTAAAAATTAATGTTTATAACCAGTTTTAAAAATATATATATTTATGTCAAATTATATCAAATTGTTATTATTAATAATATTAATAATTAATAATAATTATGAATAAATAAATTAATAACAAATATAAACAATAAATTAATAAAATAATAATAATAAATAATAAAATAATTAATATTAATTATAAATAATAATAATTATATCAATTATCAAATTATTATATCAATTTTTAATTATCAATGTATTAATAGTATTAAAGTACTTATTCTTTGTTAAAATAATTTTTAAATGTTTAAAATTTTTTAATTTTCAAATACAAAACAATGATGATTCAGTGATAATAATTCAATTAAATTTATAAAAGTATGTAATTTTTCATCAATGTTTCTTTATGACGTTATCACGTAAAACAATCGTCCGAAAATCGACTTTACAGACAACCAATTTTTTTTATATTTGATTCGAGTTCCTAGAATATGAAGTAAGTTATCTACTCAATCTAATAAATTACATAAATTACACATTTCGTGTCTATTTAATATCAAAGCTACGGTATAAAATTATGAGGGCCAATGTTGAAGTGAAACTCGTATCCATTCATAAATAATTACTTCAATCACGATATCTCTTCACGTGGACTAATTCGTGAATGAATCTGTGGTAATTGAAAGCTTATATTAAAAGCGCTATTAAATTTCAAATCACTGAAAATTGGTCCACTGGTTTACGGTCATAGATGAAAAACTTGATAGATATTCATAGTTTTTTTTAATGATTCTTGCTAATATTATTATATTTCAAATAAGCCATGATAATTCAATTAAAATTACAAATAAAACGTGCAATTTATTTATAGAAACTATTTTAAAAAAAATCACATATAACCACAAAATATATCCACACCCTTATTAAACGAGGAAATTAAAAAGTATTAAAAGTGATTTAATTTTGAATAATTATTCATTCAATAAATTATAATTTATGATCCTTCAAATCATTTTAAATACTCTCTTGAAGGCGTTTCACAAATGCAAATCATTTTTCTTGTACTTGACAATCAACAGTAATTTTAACAATCTCTTTTGTGTGAATATGTCAATAAAAGACCCATTAATATATAGTTCAACATTTTCGCTGCGAAAAATCATCGGTGAGTTACTACTTTACGCTTTGTTTCATAACAACTTATTGTACACCAATATCATAATTCTACACAATAAATCAGTCTAAACATTTCCATCTTTTTCCAATAATAACCTCTGAACCATAACGGTCCCAATAATCCATTTCCCATCAAATCAAACCGCAATCGAATCTCATAAAACAAAGCCGCAATAATTAAATGAAGTATCAATCCAAGCAACAAACAACAACTGCCCTCCAAATGGTGAATTGAACACGATCGCTCCAGTTACTGTTCGTTTAATCAATCAGTTCCATCTAAAAGTGAAACATGCTCCTATTTAATTGCAATCTAGCTTCTAATCGAAGCTACCCTACTTCCTTCACTGTCGATTTCAGCCTACATTTTCCCACGGAAGTAATATATAAAAAGCTTATACCCGTACGTATAGTTAATTTAGATTTATTTTTTCTGAAAACATGAATGAAAATTTTTTATTTTGACGTTCTAATTAGCAAATTGTATAACTCTACATTATTTAGATGTTTTTTTTTTAATTTTCAAATAGTAATAATCTGAATAAATTTTATTTGGGTAATCGAAATAATAATATTATTATACGTATGGTCGATAATGAATTGGTTTTTAGATTTATCATTTTTTTATAGATAATAAATATGTTAATTTAAAGTTCTTTTATCTTAATAAAGAATTTTCTAAAATGGAGTTGACAAGTTGCTTATTTGAACTTTGATATCTTTGATATGCATCATATATGTAATTCTTTTGATCTTTTTATTTATGTTGGATGTATCCATTCATATATGATGGCTGAAAAAAAGATTGATTTTCGGGAATTTTCTTGACTGGAAAAATAAAGGAATATCTAGATTGTTTTTTATTTATTTTATCAAGTGTAAATCTTACAATATTTACAAATTTTTATTAAAAAACATTCTATAGTCTTAAAGATATGAGCGTTATCGTAAATCTGGATAAAAAATTTCCCCTCCATGGTCGAGATTTATCAAAAGAGAGTTATCTAAGAAAAAAAAATTAAGTTCATTATAATTCAATTAATTATGTACGTAGCAGATTTTTATTTTGATAAAACTACTCAGCCAATTTTTATTTAATAAAGCATGCTAATTGTAATTCACTTCTAGAAAAAATAAAAAATTGAAAAATTATAATATATAATTTTTTTTTATTTTCATGTGAAGCCTAATAACCGTATACGACCATATCAGAAATTTTTTTCACGAGTATGTGTAGCCATATATTTTTTGTATGCATGCCTATATATTTTCATATATATTTTTCCTATGGGCATTTCTTCTGCATACCTTCTCCGATATTCTTGTTTATTTAAAAATTAGCCCATCTGAATATCCTACTTTCCTCAACGCTCTACAACCGATTCTCACCCGTCTGCAATCAAACAATCCACAATTAACAATCAACAATTAACAATCCCCAATTAGCAATCTAAGTCTCAATCAAATCAACAGCAAGCATTTCCAAGGAAATAAAACAAGATGAGATCCTATTAAACTACCGCCAACAATTATCTTTCGCTTCATAAAAGTACAGTTCCTTGAGTAATACTCATACGGAGTCATAATTCAAACAATTGGCATCGACGTATGTCTATTTATATTATGATTATCCCAGGCCGGCAGATGTTCTGTTCTTTTCAGAAGTTATTGTTATTAAAATAACCAACTAACACTTAGTTTCGGTCGAATTACTCATTCTTATTAGTGAATATGAGCACCAGGATTGGTCTTATTAGCGAATCATTGTTGCTTCTCTCACTCACACTTGTTGTTAAATCGGAAGCCTTCGGATCGTTTGGCAACCGGGTCAGATCGGAGTCTACTTGTTCGTAAACCACTGCGACATTGTTTCTTTAATTTAGAGCTAAGTGTAAGATTATTATGTACATGCGTTAAGTATTTTTTCTAAATATCCCAGCGCTAAACAGCGCGTGTATATTTCACGTAACGTTCCCCAGAATTAACTACAACAACTCGGAGCTGTATGAATCGAGCAAAAAAGGAGACTAGGATAGGAGAAGAGATGGGCAGGGCTTGGGCGAATCAGACGCGGCAACTCTTATTACGGATAATCTAGAGTCATCATCGTCTAAATGAATGGTTGCTGGTGATGTTGCTCTTATAAAGAAGGTGGTGGAAGCTTTATAGTTTCCCTAATATCTGGTATATAAGAGTCGAGGTATGCCGGTCGTATGGTTAGTTTGCGCGAATACCTATGCCTAGTATCAGGCATTCTTAAGTTGTAACGAAAGTCATCCGAACTTTGGATATCTGATTCGGCAAGATGAAAATTTTTGTTGGACTTTGTTTGCTGGTGGTCGTTGCGACTTGCAGGGGAGATTACGTTAAATTTTTTGAGAAATGCACCAAAGAAAAAAACACTTTCGACTGTTTGAAAAAACGTGCGCTCGACGTTTTAGAAAGGGCTGTTGAGGACGATACGGTTTATGTTGTTAATGATTATGTGTCGATCGCTAGAGATCCAAAAGTCACTCCTGATGTCGTTCAAAGGTCCAGTGGGGAAAATGAGACGGCTTTGAGCTTGGATGATAAGCTTGACAGGAAGCTACATGAATATTTGGCTTCCAGAAGCATCAAACTGACCATTCCTGGAGGAGTTATTGAAGGTATTTTTTGATACTTTTTTATCCTCACAGTGGATTTTTATGATGATTGTATTCTAGGACGGGGTAAGAAGAAAGATAAAGGTGGATATGGAGGCGCTTTGATGATGGGAGGTCTTGCTATGGCAGGTAAGAGTTTTTTTTATTATATTGTGGAATGTTATGTTGTTACTCACGTTATTGAGAGAATTCTTGTATGTAAATTTTTATGTGAAATATTAGAGAAACTATCGGAACTTTTTTTGGTAATTATTAAAGAAATCATTGATTTTTAATCTAAAAATGTTCTAAGATCTGCATTTTCAATTTATGGTGCATTAAATTGTTTTAAAAATTGATTTATGATGATGAAGTTTTGAAAATGAAGACTTTTTTTCACACGCGTATGTTTTTTTAATTTATAAATTTTATATGCAACGTGGCAAGATTTCTTCAAATGAATTCATTCTCTCAATTATATGCAAAATTTAGATTTATTTACAACCACTTCGAAGATTTATCATAATAAGTTAACTATCGTTGAAAAGTATATGACATTGAAAATGCACGAATTTGGGTAAAAACCTTTTCAACGATAGATATATAGGTAGATAGACATATTTATTTGACCTTAGAGCCGAAGCTCCCTCAAGGACATCAATAAGCAATAGATTTTTTTTACAAAAGTATACAGTATAACAATATAATTACAACAATACCCTAGACAGCGCCTCGATATTAGATTGGCATTATAACCTTCAATATAATAAAACTAGCCAGACTCTATTCAGAGCTTCTATTTCACTTCTACTAGGGTAATTTTATGTTAATAAATAAATGATATTGAATTTAAATTAAGAAAACTATTAATCATATTAAATTTAACTATTAATCATATTTTTTTTAGGATTTTTTTGAAAAACTGAGAATATTTAATTGAAGTTATAACAAGTATTTTTTATCAAAAATAATATAAACGAACTGTATTCATTTTTTTATAAAAAATGTTTGAAGTTAGCTACTTTCGATATTTTACGTGAGTGGAAGTAAGTGAGCGATAGTCGGTAAAGAGAGGCAGCACTAGTGCGTGAGAAAGAAACCAATAGCCATAACCTATTGGTGTCTTTTTCTTACCGTGGAACCTCCTTAAAACGCTAGAAACAAAATTTTTCTTTTAATCATATAGTTTACTGTTACTGTTTAGTATAATAATTATAAATATTAATATTCGATTTTTTTCCAGGTGTAATGGCCCAATTAGCATACGCAAAAATCGCCTTCTTAGCGGGTACAGCTCTTTTGACTGCGAAAATAGCGTTAGTACTCAGCGCAATAATTGGACTGAAAAAATTAGTCTCCAGCGGCGGCGGAGGTCATGAAGTTATCTACGCTACAGCCTCCGATCCGCACGGTGGTTATGGAGGATGGTCCAGGTCTTTAGGATCCTCGTAGATAATTCAAAATATAACCAAAGCTCGATGAATCTCAATCAACAAATCAATAACTAGTTGTGTGTTACGTGTTATGTTTTTTTAATTTTGTATAAGTAATTAATTAATTAATTTATTTATTTATTGCTTATTTTGTTAATATTTATCGTTTAATAAAAAGATAGTTACTAAAATAGTTAATATATGATCTATTGATTAAAATTAGTTGTAACCCGGTAAGAATGTGGAAATACGGTGATTGCTACAGACGTCATTACTTTTCTAGGAAATCAGTTAACTTTCAAGACCCTTTCTCTCTCCGTAATGACGCACTTCTTCTATCTTTCATGTCTTACATTTCTTTTCACATCGTATATTTATGGATGTATGACATCCGTATCCAATTGTCGGTACAAAAAATTTTGCATTAATAAAGGTCAGATTATTTTTTTAAATCAAAAGAAAAAATTTTGTGTTAACTTGTGATTTTCTCTTAATGTTTTGTTAAATGATAGAAATGTTAAATTTAATATTTTCTCAATGTTAACATTTGTCGCTATACCAATAGAATAAATAAGATTTTAATAAGTCACTTTACCCGATGAAAAAAGATTTTGTCTAATCATATATAATGATGCATAATCGTCTATATATGATCAGATCCAAAAATTGGCCAGGTCTGATCATACATGACTTGATCTGATTATATATGAACAGATATGATTATATATGATCATGTATAATCACTCATGTATAATCAGATCCACAAATTGGCCAGGTCTAATCATACATAACTTGATCTGTTTATACATGAACAGACATGTTTATATATGATCATGTATAATCATATATGATCAGATCCAAAAAATGTCCAGATCTAATCATATCTAACTATATCTCGTGAAAAAATATTCTGATCAGACTTAATATAAACATTGGAAATATCAGACTTTATCAGGGTTGATATGGCCATGTCAAGATGTTGACAAACCTGAAGCCTAAATAAAATTGATGAATAAATTTACATTTATAATAAAGTTGATACAACTTATTTTAGTTGTCTTTACAACTTTCTTCAAAAACAGATAAACTCATTAATAGAGTACCAAAATTCTACTCTTTTCGGAATTTAACACTTCAAAGTCAAGTATCTAGAAAGGAAGAGTTCTGCGGCCATGCGCCATCTATCGAAGACTTTTAATACTAGTTTCGACAGTGCGAAACACGTGATTGTTCCATGGTGATGTCTTTTATTTGTAACTAATTAAAATGTTGTCAGATTTATGAATATTTCATTGATTATTTTAATATTTCCAAAGTTCTCAAATAATTTTAATACTCCATGAATGAATAACTAAAAATTACGTTTCATGATAAATTGATAAATCATACACATAAGATTTTTTCATTTGGCATAAAATTGCATGAAAAAGAATAATAATATCAATTTCATATTGTATTTAAAAAATAAAAAAAAATTTACTTTTTGTAAATTTTGTAACCGGATAAAACACGGTAACCGATTGGTTCTACAACAGTAATTTTTTTTTTAAGTTTTTTAAAAATGTAGAGTAATTTGAAAAATATGTAAAATTTATTTATTTTCATTTAATTAATAAAAAAACTAATTTTTTATAATAAAAAATAATATTTATAAATATTAAATAAATAAATATAAAAATAATATTTATAATAAAAATTAACAAAAAATTCTAAAATATTAATTTCTCAATTAAAAAAAAAATTTGTGAAAAAATTGAAAAGTACATAATTAATTGAAAAGTTCTAGAGCAACTTTAAAGATTTTTTTTT
>CAJNRD030001117.1:7026378-7047283 GCA_905319865.3 Cotesia congregata | reverse complement strand
TTTATTTTTTAAATACAATATGAAATTGATATTATTATTCTTTTTCATGCAATTTTATGCCAAATGAAAAATCTTTTGTGTATGATTTATCAATTTATCATGAAATGTAATTTTCAGTTATTTATTCATGTAGTATTAAAGTTATTTGAAAATTTGGGAATTATAAATATTATCAGATCTGATTATGTATAGACTTATATATGTCTATAAATGGAACTATAATAGCCGGGTATGATCATATATAATTATATGTAGACTTATATATAATCAGATCTGATCATATATAGACTTATACATGATTATATATGGAGTTATAACAGCCAGTTATGATTATATCTAATTATATATAGACTTATAAATGCTCTCATATATGTATATATACAATTATATATGATCATATATAATTAGACAAAAACTTTTTTCATCGGGTATATAAATAGTTCCATGATCAGCCGATAGGTGACGTGAAGTGACGCAAAATTTTCACTTGCAAAGCTGTAGTTCAAGCAATTAAGAATCATTTAAGTGTTTGATTCAATTTTATTTTATAGATTGTGAATTTCCAAATTTGTTTACTATGCTATAAAAGTTACAAGTCAGTCAACAGATGATTTTTGTGATATTTAATTTATTTTTTCGATTGTAATTAATTGGTTGAACAACTAAAAATTATCCATTGTCATCAAAAATTGGAAAGAAAAAATTAATATATACATTAGTATAAGAAAGATCTCAGAAAAATGTACCTTCGTCGTCAGATTTGACAGACATGTCACTATCTTCGTTTAAAGTAGACATTTTATCAATTAAATATTGATATTTTTCTAATTTTCTTTTCAGAAAATTAATGTCTAGTGGAAATTCAGCTCGTTGCTTGAACATAATAAATTAATTAAATAATTGAATTCAATTAATTAATGAAGTAAAAAAGAAATACGTTGTGACTATAGGCGTACAAAAAAACAGAATGAGGCTAGACAAAAGAAGAGCTATATCATGGCTAAATTCATTTTTTTAATATTTAAACTTTGTATTCACAATTAGCGTCCGCAGGCAGTACTATAGAGTGATCTCGAGAACGAAACATGAAATATAATAAAAATTTAAATATATAACTTCAAAAATTAAATGACAAATAAATGATCATTACAAATCTTTGTTGAACAATCTCGAGAAAGAAGTTTTTACCATAATAAAACTTGATAATAAGGTTTCAGTATTTTCTTCGTAATATCATTATGATTTAATACTGCTTTCTTCTCTTCATAATAAAATTCGTTTGGTTATAAACTGATCTTTTAATAGATAAATTTGTTTAAACTTCACGATCTGCATTTATAGCTTTTTTTTTTTTTTTTTATCGATAATACACTTTAATTTATAAATAGATTTTTTTTCTAAGGTTATAGAACTGTAAAATTTTTTTAAGTAGAAGATTTCTTTATTGTTTAAATTATTATGGAACAAAATAATAATTTTACTATAAAAAATTTTTAATTTAAACTAATTTAACTAACCGTTATTTTTCCGAATGAAAATAACCAGTCCAGAATCGATAGTCATTTAAAATTTTCTGACTAGTAAATGAAAAATAATTTCTTTTAAGGAAGTACGAGCACCAAGGCAACTTTTGATAAAAGGCTTGATTTTTTTTTTAATGCCCGATCATTTAAATAAATAATTAACTTTAAAGTTGAGCAATTTAACATTGGTCTTATGGGGTAACCTTTAAACATTGATACATTTCTGTATTTTTCTCGTAAAACTGTCGGTGAATATTTTTAAAAAACTTATGGATGAAATTAAATTATTTTTTGAATCTCGAAGTAGAAGGTAAATTGTAAAATATAAATTAATTTTTTGAGCTGAAATTACAAACGTTTTGAAGAATATTTTTAATAATATTATAATAGAATTAGAAAATTTTTATAAATCTCTCAATCTTGAAATTTTTAATACTTACTTTATGTACTTATACGATACATCTGTGTATACTCACTATATAATTTTGCCATTTGGCTATTGGGCCTTGGCATTTAAATAAAATCAATTAAGGAAGTACGAGCGCTAGGCGGGGTGGGGATAGGTATCGACTCTAGCGCGGTAAGGGGAGAGCAGTGACCATATGATTTTTCTCAATATATAGATATACATTTAACATTGACTGACGGCGACATTTACTTTTCTTTCAATTAATACACTTTAATTAGTCGGGTAAGTGTAAATTTTTTTGAATTAAATTTATCACTAATATATTTACTTTCATCCATAAGTTTTTTAAAAATATTCATCGACAGTTTTACGAGAAAAATACAGAAATGTATCAATGTTTGAAGGTTACCCCATAAGACCAATGTTAAATTGCTCAACTTTAAAGTTAATTATTTATTTAAATAATCGGGCAATCTCCTTCAAATTTTGAGAATTTGTTTAGACATATTTAAACTTCATATTAAAAAAAAAATCAAGCCTTTTATCAAAAGTTGCCTTGGTGCTCGTACTTCATTAAATAAATATTACTTGTCTCATTTTGATAAATATTGAATATTAATTGTGTTTTATGGATCATGTAATATTCATACTCCGATACGGTGTAAATTTATTCTACTGTTACACCGGTTTAACACCGCAAAAGAGCACCGCTATACCGGTGTTAATACACAGGTGTTACTTAGCGGTGTTAAAATGAGTCCATTTTAACACCGCTTTTTTTACAGTGTATAAGTAACACGTCAAGAAGTAACTTCTCTTAGATTTAGTAGATAGCCAGTTTAATTCAAACTGTCCTATATTAAAAAGAAAAGTTCTCAACAGTTTTGAAAACTTACTGGACTGAATTTAAAATTTTCAATACTGAGTTCAGAACTGATAAAATTCTGCAAACAATTTTTATTAAATTGTATGCGTTTTCCCTATCGAACATCATTTCCAATGTAAAAAAAATCTAAGAATAAATTACAAACATTTTTATTCGCTGAATTTTCGATACAAATATTTAAAAATAAATAAATATAAATATAAATAAATAAATAGTACAATAAATATGAAATATTAATTAATTAAATATATTGAGCAAATCATCTCCTTCTGCGATGACCCTCGAATCCGCCATGATGGTCGTAATCGATACTTGAGCTATGTGAGGAAGCGTAACTGTGCTGAGGGTGTTTTATTATCTCATAGGAAGTTTTTTCACCGTGATCTACAACAAATATAAAATAAATTACTTGTAATTCTCACAATCTACACATAGTGATTGAGTACTGACTAATTACCGAGGGATTTCTTGAGCGCGACTGCTGCGGCTAAGGCTAGAGCTATTTTTGCAATGACGAACGCTTTACCGGCAAGAAGTGCCGTTGCGTGCACCATTACCCACAATAATGTTGCTTTCATTGCTGCTGCTACCATGAAAAATATTCCTGCCTTACCTTTTTTCTTTTTCCTTCCTCGACCTGTAATTATAGTTACAATTATGTCAATTTATTTATTTACCAATGCCAAATTTTAAGATAATCAATACCTAAATTGCTTAAAATAAAAAATAATAAAATTTATTTAGAAAAAAAATATTTTGACAGCAAGGCTCCGGGGGGATTCGAACCCCCGATCTCCTGTTTACTAGACAGGCGCTTTAACCAACTAAGCCACGGCGCCTTCGATGGGCCACTATGTAACTGTAACTTTTGAGCTTACGAACCAGTGGATTTAAGTTCGTCGCATGACTATTGATTTTTTTTCTTTTAAATTTAACTTTTCTCTACAAAGACACGATACAAATCTGATCAGTAACCTTTGAAAAGATTTAATGAGAAAATTTCTCGAGTCAATGATAATTAACAAATTTAAAAATTGTTACAAATTTTTCAAATGTCATACAAAATTATTTATTTTAACCTTTTTTACACCTCAATATTTATAATAAAAAGCGATATTATCCATGAGATTATCTATATTATTGTCAAATACTATATTTTACAGACTAAAATAACAAAATAACCGTACAAGTGTCGCGATTGCATCCGATTTTCAATTTTTATCTCAATATTTGTCATTATTCATGCTTAAAAATTCCACAGTAAGTATAATAATAATTCTTGAACCGAAAACTAATTCTCAAGGACTTAGTCTAAATTGCGAAGGTAGATAGCGTGGAGCTAGACACTCACAATGCTGATGCCAGTTATATTTTTATAGGTTAGTTTTGTTCTTTTACATCAATCAACCTAGATTATGTCATTAATATTTAAATGTATTAAAACATATACAAACTATTTTTTTAGAACAATCGAATATATAATTAATAATTACAGTCTAGTTACTTGAAATATGTCAATAAAATGGATATTTAATAAATGTTTATATTTATTGGATAACCTAAAAGTTTATACTCTTGATAGTTTCACCCTTGAAAAAATATAATTTAATTTTCAGTCTCATAGTCAAGATATCAACATGAATGTTGATCATCATTAATCTCTAAAAATTAAAAAAAATTATTTAAAAATAATATTTTATCGACCCGACAGGTAATCTATTTTTGAAGATAAATCACCTGTAATATAATTACAGTTACATTGATTTTTAATACCTGTGACCAATATTTGTCTATAATTAATATTACTAAAGATTTGTGTTTAATTTCAACTTCCTGACTTTACAAATAAATAACTTAAGTCCGATCAATCTTTTAATTATTTACTGAAGAAGTATATTTTTACCGAATAACATGATATATTTTTTTACGACGCGACATACTTCAATCGGTATTGCCTCACTTAAAATTACCGACAAATTTTTCTTGGTAGCGATATGTATCATATAAGCCCTAGAATTCCTATAAAAAATTTTCTGTTTCCTATCTAACAATTCTAATTCATCAGTTCAAGCAAGATTCCCATACTTTTCAATACAATTTTATTTTAAAAAGCCTATCACTTATAAAGTACACTATTTACAATCCGCCCAACAGTCCTTACCTTCTTCAAGAGCACTATCATCACCATCACCAAACACCTCAGCAATCAAAGATTGGTTTTGATCTGAATCCTCCTCATTACTGTCCTTAAATCTGTCAATCGTTCCGTTACTCCCAATAGTATCATTACGACTTTTAACGAGCAATTTGCACTCTGGTGAATCAGCACGACTTCCCACGCAATCAACTGTCACTTTACTATCATTGGCCTTATCAAAACTTTTAGAATTATGATTATTATTATCATTATTGTGATTATTATTATTACTACTCAATTGATAATTAAGCGTGCGATGCCGTCGAAATGCGGGCTCACTGTAGGAACCACCGATAAATCCATAGAGAAATACAATAAGTAAAGCACAAACTCTAATGTCTTGAAGCATCATATTTGATGATAACACACCACTGACTGGCCTGTTATCCATGAAGGTATCATTTTTATAAAGAACGTAGAGAGTAATTAACTCCTGCCACATGTTCGTGAGAACTTGGGTCTTGTTACACCATACAGAGCGTGAATATGCATTTATGGATGCATTAAACACGTAATCACTGCTTCGTTGACCACTTAATGCATTAAGTTCTGTACAAACATCATTGCACACCTACTCATCTACTGAATTCACTTATCGTACTTTACTGTAGTTTTAAAACTATGCTCACTTATATCACAAATATCGTTATTATTATTATCATTACTTTGTATGGATCTAGTAAGTACTTAAATTAACATTCTATTACTATGTTTATATCAAAATACTCATATGTAGGTAGTTGTTTTTATGCCTGCATGTGTTAGTTGTTGGATTTAGTTAACATCATAATTGTTCGGTGTTTACCAATGTTGAATATGGTACTACACTCCTCGTTCTAGATAACGAGTGGCCGTGTGAATCAACGAAACGTTTAAATGAATTATTAGGTGGATTACTAATTTAAAGCTGTCTATTATTAGTTATGATGTGTTTTGTGTCTATGGTGTATTTGTGTGTAAATGTTCAACTGAATGCAAATGTTAATGATCATTAAATAAATCCCAGGTCGATGGTAGACGTTTGATGTTCATAAAGGATAGGAGATAATATGCGTATATAGCGCGGTGAAAATTAATTAATGCCTTTTTTATCGCTGTTATTTATTTGTAGGTTTCAATAGAAATTTATTGAGCATTGTTTTTTTTTCTCTGATGGTTATGGTGAGAGACGACGTTGTTGATTTTTTTTTGAGGTTGATTGGGATAGATAATGCTTCTGAAGAGAATTAATTATTTGGAAAAAAGGTAATTAGGTAATCGGGTTATGATTATGACTATCCTGGGTAATTTTCCGATTAATTTTATGTGACTAAGACATTTATGCAAATGTAACATTTATTACAAAGTAGCAAAATTTTACTTGTTTAAAAAAGGTATCTGAGCAATAAAATTTTTTTTTTCGAATGATTATCAATTTCATATGGAATTTAAAATATAGAAAAAAAAATTATTTTTTAATTTTTTATCATACTGCAATTTCTAGTGTTCAAGAATAACAAAATAAAGTTCTTATATTTCTGCGAAAGTCAAATTTTTAGACAATAAAAACTAAAAAGTTTCTTTATTTCTTATTTTCAATTTTATGGCTTATACACATAAAACGAAAGCACAAATTTTTTCTTCTTTTGTATACAGTTTATATTATGGGTGCTTATGGGTGTCTACATATAAGTGCAATTTTAAGCACCTAGGTATGAAATTAGCGGGAAGTTGCATAGATGATCTTCAGGATCAACCGTTTTCCTAATTGTTTTAATACTTTTAAGACATTTTTTGAACATTTGATGGGCATTTATAATTAGTGTAAATAATTAGTCAGGCCAATAAAGAGGTTTCTTTTGTTCATTTTTGTCATTAAATCGAGTAATTATTATTTTTTTGTTCTAATAACGCGATCCCCGTCCAAGAACTTGGACTCTGGTGAGCCAACTCGAGTCGGGGATTGACAAATAACTACGCAGATAAATTAAATTCTTAAGTATATTTTGATACGTGGTTGTTTGATACATGTGACTTAAGAAAAATTATTATATGAGGCATCCCTACTGATTTTCAAAAAAAGACGTCACTTTTTCTTTCAATGCCCATAACTTTGTAAAAAACGGCTCATTAGAACGTTTTCATAATGTACACATTTATGCTTGCATATATGTATGAACATATATGACAACATATAGGCGGTAATATATTTCAAAATTTAAGTAAACATATATTTAGCACAAAAAAAATATATGTCAAAATATGTTTTTCATTTATATATTTCTCCATGCAGGTGTATATCGCTGTAAACTCTTGTTATTACAAGAAGTAATTATACAAATTTCGGTAAAATTATTGTATAGTTCTCTTCAATTTATTATATTGAAATTAACATTTAAATTTTCAGTTTATTTTAACGTCGTGAAAAAAAAGCAATTCCTACAATAAAAAAATAATCTTTCCTGCAAGAGTAATATAAACTGCTTGTAGCCTAATTGACTGATCAAATTAGATTAATTTCAATCGCTTTACCAAGTTCTACAGCAAATAAATTTTTATCGTCTTACAATAAAAGCTTTAGAGAAAATCAATATTTTGCGATAAGTATTAAATCGTATATTTATCCACTCGGACATATTTATTGTTTAAGTTTCAAAAAATAAAAAAAAAAAATGAGGCGCGCAGTAGCCTATCGGATCCGGCCCTTGCTTACCAAAGCATTGGACCGGGTTCGAGTCCGGCGTACACCAATGAATATTTTCAATATTTAAGTGTATTATACTGCTCAGCCCAAGAAATAAAACGAGTTCCAATCTCAAAAGTTTACCCCCTACCGTAGTCGCTCATGACCTTAGTAGTTTATGCGACTTTAAACAAATTAAGAAAAAAAAAAAAAAAAAAAAAATGAAACTTCAAGAATGGTTAACAGAAAATGGAATCGATTGAATGATATTTCACTTTTCAAATACTGATACAAAATATACAAAGTTAAAGAGTAAGCAATAATTAGTGAAAATTCATGGAAGTATTCAACAAAATTTTATCATATTTATTTCAAATGATACAATTGTGAGTCAATTTTTAACAATAATAATATTATTATCTATCGGAGCTTAGAACATGTGACTTAATTCTCGGGGACTGAGAAAATTCATGGATCGTGCGCTGCCTATTGAGAGTTTCAAATATTTCAAACTTAAGTAGCAGAGGTTTAAATTGTGAATATTTCGGTAAGATTATTGCAATTTTTTTCAATATCTTTATCTACCGTATATATTTCTTCTGTGCGTGTGTTTCTCACTGAACTCCTCCTAAATGACTCGACCGATTGTGATGAAATTGGTTGTGTGTCTTCAGGTGGATTCGAGAATGGTTTAGATTTACAATTTAGTCCACGGAAAAACGTTTATTTAATTGATTTCTTATTTTTTATAAATTGTTGTTGATCTTGGAATGTTTTACGTTGGATCTGGCAGACAGCACTGCGGTCGCAGTATCGAATATTCCAAAATATTTTATTTTAATTTCAGTGTGATCTGATAGAAGGCGCTGCCATCAGATTCAAGAAAATTTTGTATTATTGTGGTAAAATCAATTACGAGTTAATTGAAATATTCCATTATAATAACGTTTTAATAATTAATTTTCATCAAAACGGTCTAAACGGTAACAGCTTATTCGAATAATCTTAAAATTTCTAAATTTAAGACGTGTGTACAGAACAACGTCTGTCGGGTCCGCTAGTATCAATTACAAATTAGTTTTCACAAACAATCAACTATTGAATTTTCTTGAATAATAATATATAATTGTAACTTTTGATAATAATCAACATTTTTGAAAAACTTTTACTCAAACATCGTCATGCCGGATAAAAATTATAAAAATTAGCTTAGTAATATTTTTAATCTTCAATAAAAAATACCGCGAGTAGGAAGTAATTTTAAATCCTCAATGACACAGCACAATTCCACACGAACTAAAAATCCATAGACAATTCATAACAATTCACCATCGGTCATTAAAAGCGATTTCAGGTAATAAGTAATTATGTCGCTTGCGGTTGTGTGCTGATCTTGATTCTCATAAAACTAAACGAGATCGTAAGTTAAAAAAATATCACAATAAAAATAAAGTCACGAATACGAATAATAGTAGCATTACGTATAAGTCAATTATTTTTTCAGGGAGACTAGGAGGTAATGAATCTGTCACTAGTATATAAGACAAGTTATTTCACAACATGGACATAAGTTTTTCAAACGTCCTTTGAACAAACAACTAACTAACTAACTAAACAATGCGTTCATCAATTTTTATGCTGGTAGCCTGTGCTCTTGTTGTTGGAGTAAGTTTTACTATTTTTATTCACTATTGATACATAATCAAGCTAATTTTTGTGTTGGATTGAGGTGAGTTTCGATCCTAAAAATATTTTTGAAAAATTATTTAGGTACTTGGAGACGAAGAGAGAAGGGCAAAAATGAAAGCAACCTTCAAGAAGTGTCTCAAGGAAGGAGGAATTGAAAAAGAAGAGCTACATAAGGCTCATGAAGCTCAGAAAAACGGAGAAGAACCCGATCAAAAAATAAAATGCTTCGAAGCTTGTATGGTCAAAGAAATGGGTGTTGTACGTACATATTTTTTGAATTTTTCATCTTACAACAGATTTGTCCTGTAAAAATTTGTTTATTTTGTTAAGATGGTTGATGGACAATTCAACAAAGACAAAATACTCGAGAAGCTTCCAGCTGACATACCAGATCGTGAAAAGAAGGTTGAAGCGATCACAAAATGCATTGAAGAGAGTAAGTTTTTTTTTATGTTTATAGTATAGTTGTAGATTTTTTAGAGTAGGTGACTTTGGAACGCTAAAAAATGCACAATTTTCAATAATTTTCTTTTCAGACTCCGTCTAGGATATTACAATTAATTTTTTTTAAACTTTTATTTGAAGTTTATAAAATACAAAAGTGCTTGATTTTTTTCAATTTCATTTTTTTAAAAACTATCTAGGAGGTGCCAAAGTTGAGGCCTTAAAAAAATGCTGTTCCATGGTGGATAGTTAATTGGTGAATCGGAAAGATAAAAAAAACACGGCATCTTTAAAAGAAAAGTCCCTTACGAGACAATCTACCACAATTTGTCAAAAAAAAAAAAAATGCCAGATGTTTGACAAAAATGTTGAAAAAATACCCCAATTTTTCACTATTCTCGGCTAAAAAAAATGTCCCAACATTTTATTAACCATAGTTATTAACAGTTATATGTTAACAGTTATCAACCATAACTGATGAATAAATAGAAAAAAAATTTTTTTTTTATTTAAAATACGGAAATTTAAACATTTTCAATTTTTTCATCTTATTTTTAATTATTATTAGCACTAGTTGATTTTTAACATTTTACTTTGTAATAATGTTAGAAAGATTTATTAAATAATGTTTTCATTACAGAGGGAAGTGACGAGTGCCAGACAGCTTATCTCGTAATGAAGTGCCTGCATGACAATAAGGTAAACTCATTTATAACATAAACTCAGTTTATGATCATAATTATTACGTAGAATAAAAATCTAAGTCAACACTTTTGTTAGCGCTCACCTTCACACTTTTATGTCCTGATTATGATTTAGTTATATAATAATTTTAATTATATTGCTGTACAGGCACTGCCTCATCATCACCACCATCACGACCAATAATTGTTTCTGGACAAACTTGGTGTTGTGCAACTTCATAATTCAACGGCCATGATATGAAACAGAATTTTAAATTATATAATGGAAAAATGTTGGTAATTATTATTGTTAATAGAATCATTAATAATTATGTACCACCACATTTTGTATACCAATTTTAAAAATATTTTATTAATTAATAAACTATAATGGCATGATAATTGTTATTCTTTTCTTTTGGTAATTGTTTAATTTTACAGTCATCTGATTTTTTTAAGATGAAATAATCGAAAAATTAATATTTTTAAATATTCTTTTTCAATTTTTCGAATCATTTTATTTTGCGTTGTAATTAATTTGCAGAGTGGATAATTTTTAATAGATTCAATCCATTCGGGTAAAATTTACTCCTAAGATTTTATTTATATTATTAAGAAAAAAACTTTACAGCATAAATTTTTTAGTTTTTTTTTATCGAATAAAAGTAAAAAAATTTCTGTTATTCGTTTAAAAATTACAAAAAAGTATTAAAAAGTTTTAAAAATGAATCCAAAATTTTCTCTCAGGTTTATAAAATGAATAAATTTTAGTATTTAAAAAAATTGTGTCAATATTTATTTTCAATTCCTATAGGGAGCATTTTTTGATGAATCCTTTTTATAATCATTTATTTTTTAAGAAATCCTAAAAATTACAGTATTTTTTTTTTTCGTTTTTTATCTCTATAAAAAAATAAAAAAAATTGTTTTAAAAATTGTCAATTTTTAAGCTTTTAAATTGGGAGAAATCGGAATTTTTGAAAAATATTTCTTAATTATTCTGTTTTTAATAACCTTTTCAAATAATATGTGATTGTTAAAAAACATTCTAAATATGGTTTTTACAGGTTGCAATGTTGTGGACCGTGAAATTAAACAATTAACTGATTTTTTTTTCTAATAAATAATGCCGTATAAGTTAAAAGGAGCAAAGAATGTAATAACATTCAAAAGCTCATTAAGAGTCCATTAACCCAAAATTTACTTGGTGTAATTTGAAGAATTGTATATTACACTGATTATACTCATGTTTCATGCATAATAAAAATGACATATAATACAGACCGAAAATTACCATAATATAATGGGAAAATCCAAAAGATGAACCAAATCAATTTAATAAATTCCAACAATCATAACATTGCAAGTTATCTTGGGCTCTCCGCCTGCGAACGATATCCTTTCTCCTTTCGTGTTCCGTCTTTCTCACTTTTATTTTACTTTAATTAATGGCGTTAAAGAGATCAGGTCAGGATAATTAAGTAACTAATTAATAAATAAATAGAATTATTTCACTTCATGGACTGATATGTTAATAAAACATTTAATGTTGAAAATTATTTTTATTTAATTACCGGCAAAACCGTCGTCTGCTTCGCTGGTTATCTGTTGACTGTATAGAGTTACAAATTATATAGTAGAATCATGAGAGTAAAATTAGCCCCATAAGCAAATTTAGAGATAGTTTGCTTTTAAAGTATTGGAATTTTACTCAATTTCTTGTATTTTTATTGAAAATCCAATTTTTTTCATACAAAATTGAAATTTTTAATTATTTATATACACGGTGAGAAAATTTCTATTATTTTTTATTCTGCATGGATTTTAAATTTTACAATGGTGCATATTACTAGTGAACCTTATTGACTCAGAATAAAATTTTACAATGGCCCATAGTAATTTCCGAAACAAATGAAATCAGACATAGCAAACGGTAGAAATTGAAATGTACCATAGTAAAATGAAATATGCAATAATTTAAATTTCCGAATGTACTATAGCAAAAAAAATAAGAAAATGTTTGTAAAAAATAAAAAATTTTAGAGTAAAAAATATTTTTAGCAATCAAAAAAAATATCAAACCAAACAAGATGTTTTTTGTTTGTAATAATTTTTAAAAAAATTTTTTTAAAATATAGTTTTTTTTATTTGTTTTCTATTTTTAATTTGAACGAAGGATTTATTTTGGCAGTTAATTATATTATAAATAATTATAAACACAATATATAACTTTTAAATTATTTTTCATTATAATAATAATATATTATTAGAAAAGTGTCGGTTGCAGGTTAACCATCAAATGTTTGTTTTCATCTTAATCTTTCACGGTAAATTATTAAATATTTTATTATTTAGGAATCTTACAAATTTTTATTAACTATTCATATGTTAATTGCAATAAACATTGTTTTAAATAAATATTAGTTTATAAATCCATCAACATATGAATAATTAATAAAAATTTGTAAGATTCCCAAATAATAAAATATTTAATAATTTACCGAGAAAAATTAAGATTAAAACAAACATTTGATGGTTAACCTGCAACCAACAAAATATAGTTTTTTTTTATTTGTTTTCTATTTTTTTTAATTTGAACGTAGGATTTATTTTGGCAGTTAATTTTATTATAAATAATTATAAACACAATGTATAACTTTTAAATTATTTTTTATTATAATAATAATATATTATTAGAAAAGTGTTGGTTGCAGGTTAACCATCAAATGTTTGTTTTCATTTTAATTTTTCACGGTAAATTATTAAATATTTTATTATTTAGGAATCTTACAACAAAGCAGCACGAAAAAATGAAAGAGCGTGCGTCGCGACTGACGCGCATACGTTTACTATGGGACATTTGAAAATTTCATAGTCACAATTTTAAGTTTAAACCGAGTACACGTGACTAAATGTCAAATTTTTTTTATAAATTTTTATTGTCGACTGAACAACAGACATTTTACTATGGAACTATAATGAAAAGTTTTAAGCACACTCACAGTTTTTGTTCAGTCAGTTTACGAAAATTTTTTATATATGTTTATGTAACAGTTACATGGTCAAATTTACTATGGTCCCTAGTAAATATTGATTGGTACAATATGATATTCTTAAATTTTTATGGTAATATTTTGAATTGAGTCATTAAGGTTCAGTCTTATTATGTATGCATAGTAAATTTCTACAGAAATTTCTCACCGTGAAGAGATAGTTGGTTTTCCCTGAGCCATATATCTATTTTATTAAGCCAATCAGTTAATTTATATTGGACTTCATTCCAGCTATTTGCAGTACAAGAAATAGCTGTGTCATCAGCATAGGAAACTATAGTATTGCTTGGTATCACTTTAAAAATATCATTTATGTATAATAAAAACAGCAAAGGCCCAAGAATCGTGCCTTGCGGAACCCCAACTTTAATAGTTTTAGTTTCACTAGTATAGTTATTTAATTTAATACATTGTGTTCTATTGCTTAAGTAATTTTTCAGAAGTTGGTGTGGTATACCACGTATACCGTATTTCCAAAGCTTATCAAGTAAGATGTTATGATTTACCGTGTCGAAGGCTTTAGCCAAATCTAGAAAAGCTAACACAGTTGGAATGTTTTTATCTACATTATTATATATGCTTTTTGTGGTAAAAGTAAGAGCATCTATTGTACCTCTGTTTTTAACAAAACCGAATTGCTTGTCTGATAAAATGTTATTTTTAGAGCAAAATTCAATTAATCTAGTATGTATAATTTTCTCAAAGAGTTTAGCCAAATTAGAGATAAGTGATATTGGTCGATAGTTGGTCATTAAATGCTTATTACCAGATTTAAATATTGGTATAACATCTATATATGGAATTACCAAAATTAATTTTACACCCTGTTCCACAAGAAAATCCAAGTGTTCAAATCTTTAATAACTGTCTCGGAAATGGAAATAATGTACAAATATCAACATCGACATCTGAAAATGTGAAAAACCGTTCAGTACATCAATTATCGAATATAATTGTGCAACCAGTTATTTAATGACAAGAGAGGCCCAGGGGTACCGACCAAACTGTTATCGGATTAAGAAAAACAAAAGAAGCTGCAAAAAGAATCTGTTGTACCATTTTTATAAAAAACTAATTAATGAATAATGGAAAATAATTTTTAAATGGTTTTTGGTAACGGATGAAACTATAAATAAATTACATGATAAATTATCACTGATAATAAACAACAACATTGTGAATCTGACATAACTATCAGCTATGAAGATTTATCTTTTGCTATTCTTGACAGTATAAATAATAATTTATCAATAATTAAGCCATACTTTACTACGCAAGGATGGAAAAAAGTTCTCGAGATGTATGAAAATGAAAAATTGCAAGAATGGGGATGTAAATACTGTAATCTCAATTTAAATAAGACTGTTGATAATGATGATGATGATGATGATAATGAAAAGAAGAAACTCAACAAATTTCAAGTCAGCATAGGATGTGACTGTTGTTTAGAGTGGTACCACTTAAAATGTGCCGGACTTCATAGGAAACCGAAAGGAAAATTTTGGATGTGTGGAAATTGTAATAAGTAATAATTGTATTAAATTATTATACTTTCAACAAGGTAAATTTGTCTTTGTTACGTTCATTGAGAATGTTATTATTCAAATAACAAAAAATTTCAAGCTGCAGTAAGCATTAGTTTAGTTTCGCTAATTGGTTTCGATTTTTGAAATGTATTTTTGAATTGTATTTTCAATAAAATTTTAATGGATAATAACACGAGAAAAATCTATATTTTATTTACATTTTTCTTATTTAGGCATTAAGAATCTTGAAATTAGTTCGTATTTGTTCAATTGTTGAACTTATAAATATTTTTTAATCGTCCGATAATTAAAAAAAAATTTATCTCAGTTATTTGACGAATAAAACATAATTATTCGTCCGATAACTAAGATAAATTTGTTCTAACTATCGGACGGATAATATATATTTATTTGTCCGATAATTCAGACGAGAGGATTATTGACTGTTGGAAAATTATTTTGTTTTTTTTGATTGTCGGACAAATAATTATTTATTATTCGTCTGAAAATTAAAAATAATTTTTCAACTGTCGGACGAATAAAATATATTTATTAAACGATAAAACATATATGGTTAGGCGATAACAGGGTATACCTTCGCACTCACGCTTAAGGTATGCAATATTAGAAAAAAAATTAATTAAAATGACACTATGTTCCATTACTTTAAGAAAACATATTAAAAAAGTTAATAAGGGATCAAAAACTGTAAAGTCTCAAAATTTGAATTTTCTATTATATAAAGAAAAATCACGATTAAACATTTTCATGTGCAATGTGTCTTTCCGTTGTCTACAAAACAACAAGTTTCCTCAATATGAAGTGCAGTCTTATGTATTTATACTGTACAAAGCCTCCCACATACACGGTAAAACTGGAGATTGACATTGGACGCGTTGAAAGTGGATAACGGGGTCTAAAAAGTATCATCTTGTACCATAGGATATTTTCTTCAGCCGTTTGTATGCCACCGGGACGATTGAGTATCTAGTTTTATTATTTACCACTAGTTTCACAGTTTATAAGTTTTCTTCAAATATCATTATATTATATTTTATCTGTTATTTATTGCTCAATGATCGGCGATGATGCTGCACAAAAACAATTGAATGAACTCCGTTAAATCTTAAATCACACTTTAAATGACTATTTGCTTTCTCATTCGCTTCCTTTCTTTGCTTATATAAAATTTATTTATCAAATATAATGTATTATAATAGTATTAAGATATTCTGAAAAATTTACAGAAACTTTAAAATGACGATTTAGAGCAAAATTTTACCATAAGTCGTATAAATTTGCCAAAAAACTTAAAATTTCTTTTAAATTAAACTTTAACCTGAAATAACTTTTAAGGGAATAAATTTATCAAGAAATGACTAAAAAACTTTTCTGTAGAATATTAAATTTTATATGCCAATGAGATGATTTAACTTGGATGAAAATTTGTTAATTTTTTTCAAAATTTCTAAGTTTGAAAAAAAAAATTTCTATTAAAATTTAAAGTTCTTACGTTCATAGTATTTTTTCGATGTTTCTCATATTATTTTTAGTGTATTATAGGGTAAAAAAATAATCTATATTTTTTAAAACTTGAATATACAATTACGCCTGTAACAAAATTTTCTAATATGGCAAATATGGCCATATAAGGTTATACATTACAATAAAAAAAAAAAAGACGCCATTCGGCCACACCCGAAATGGAAGCTAGATTTCATAGAATGAATCATCATCTTGTCTCAATAACTTTCGTTTGACATAGAATGAAATTTATTTTAACATTTATACATAAGTAGGTTGTATTAGACATTGCCTGAAAATGATTCAATTGAACTTTTAACTTCGATAAAATGACTAATAATTGTCAAAAAGTTAACGTTATATAATTAATTACAAAAATGTAATTTTTACTATGTTGATCATTTTGAAGAGCTACTATTTCTGAACTAATCGAAGTATTTCGCTGATTTTAGGGCAAATGCAAGCTAATTGTCATAGGAATCTATATACTAAATTTCATAAGGATCTGTTGAAAATTCTCGACAGAATAACATTCATAAGTCGGTTGTACTACATATTGCCTGAAAATGGTTCAATAGAACTTTTAACTTTGATAAAATAACTAAAAATGGTCAAAATGTCAATGTTATATACGCCAAATTGAAAGTAATTTCATGACCTTTCACATGAATTTATCAAAAATTAGCTATCTCCTTTCAATCAAATGTTATACATCAATGAAGTCACCGAAAACGTAATTTTCACTATTTTGATAATTTTAAAGAGCTGCCATTTCTAAACTTATTAAGAGATAAGAGTTAAGAGTTAAGAGATATTGCGACAAAATTCCGACATGAGGACCAATGCAAAAGATTGATTTCTATGAAATCTACCTAATAAATAATTTCTTATAATATAATTTCTTTCAGAAATGTGCAGGGGAGAAGGGGGTCAATTGAACCACTCAATTTAAAAAATAGAAAAAATTGAAAAAACGCTTTATGCTCTTAGAATTAGATTTTAATATGTTAAACTCGGATATCATCAACATTTGAAATCATTGCGATGATTAAATGTTGAAAAATTGAGATTTTCTTATTTTTAGTCATGTAAACTTGGTTTTTGGCTGGTGACAAATTGTTTAATAATATTTCAATTTTTGAATTAATTGATAAAGTTTGAATTGAAGTAGTTGTATATACTGATACTTTATAATCTTCAACTTTGTTTTTAGTGATATAATAGTTTATTTATTTATTATTTAAAAATTATATGGGGTCAATTGAACCAGCAGTCCCAGCGACGATTGAACCATACGGAAAAGCATGGGACATGCGCGCGCATCTTGACTCTACGTGAAAAATACTGAGGGAAATAACCAAACAATTTGATGAATTGAATTTATAATGAAAATTATTTTTAAATTGATCTTTAATTTATTCAATATAATATTTGTGCATTAAATACTTGCAACAGTAATATTAGCAAGTAACAATTAATATATTATTTATTTAAAGGTTCGGGTTTGAGTTTTAAATATTATTGGTTCAATTGACCTCAAGCAGTGGTGCAATTGCCCTCGAGCGGGGGTCGATTAAACCATTCGATGCGTTTGGATAAATTAATAATTTTTAAAAATTCACGTTGTTTATTGACTAATTTATGTATTGATAATGATAGAAGACTTAATAAACTACCATTCCAAGAAAAAAAAAATTAGAAAAACGGTTGACCCTGAAGGCCATCCCTGCAACTTCCCGCCAATTCTATACTTAAACGCTTGAAATTGCACTTATGACGTTTTAGAGCTCTTAAATACAATTTGTGTATTAGGCGACTGCTTGGCCGAGCGGTTTAAGTCTTAGACTGCCGCACAGCAGTCGCTCAGGCGTGGGTTCAAGCCCTGGCAATTGCAATTTTTCTTCTTCTTCTTCTGCGATTTCCGGGGCTTGCTCCCTTGCCGACTGTACCTTGACCAGGTTTCTGTGGTTTTTCCTCGGTCATTGTGCCCCTAAAATAAGCGGGGCACAAGCAAATGCGGGTACAGACTGTAAGCCGGCCACAGCCGCAAAAACGGAGGGTCCTGTTACAGGACTATATGGAAGGAATAGCTACAGGAGGAAATAGCTACAGGAGTAGCTTGGAGGGGGCCTGGTACTGCGAAGTAATGCTAACGCGGTCCCGCAGTATCAGGTACAAGAGAGGGGAGGATTTTAGTGAGTAAGAATCTCACACTACCGGCAACCAACATCTCCAACATCTAGCCGGTGTCTTATGAAGATTTCCCTCCTCTCGCCCGAAAAAAAAAAAAAAAAAAATACAATTTGTGTATTATTTTGAGCTCTCCGAGCTCAAAAAAATAGCTTTTCTATGCTTTTGAGCTCTTCGAGCTCAAAAGTTTGATAGAAGTTTGATAAAACACTATTTTATTTTCAAATCGCAATAACTTTTGAATGAATGAACCGATTTTCACGCGGTTGACGGCATTCGACGCAGTTTTTTAAGCTTCATAAAAAATCTTTGAGTTTATATCGACAAAGTGGAAAAATTCAGATTGGTCTCATAAGATTTAAATATTGGATTTTTTATTACTACGGACCTTTAAATTGGAACATCATAGTGTTTTCAAATGATGTATAGTCTTCAGACAAAGTATTTATGATAAATGAGCATAAAGTACTTGTTATATTCTGTCAAATTTTGCAAAAAATGTTAAAAACTAACTCCGTCTTGCTGTTCAGTAGAATCTGAAATCTTTTCAACCACGCAAAATAATTAATTTGTACCAGTCAAATTGTTGGAAAATAACATTGAGTTTTTTTTTTGGTATAAATATTTAAAGAACAAGTGTCAAGTAATTTATCAATAATCGATATTGCAAATTAATAAAAATTACTACTTTTCCGAATAAATCTTGACTTAAAAAAATTTAGATCACTTTTCAACTCTGTATTTTAAATTTGGTAACATGCCTTTAATTTGACCTTCGATACTTTGACTAGAGACTAATTTTACACTGATCATATTTTCAATTTTAACTCACTTTTCATTTCTGCTATTCAATTGTTAAGAGTTAAGTTTACTTAAATTTTTTACGACTAATAAACGTTAAAAACAATTTATCTTATCAGTAAATTATTACTTTTTAAGTAAACAGCATATTTTAATAGTTTTAAAAATGACCAATAGGTGGCGCAGAGTCGCTAGAATCTCTCGCTGCAAGATAGTTGACTCATGGGTTATACCTTGTAATAAAGGAAAAATGTTGGAACGCATTGTTTTACTGCGTGTTTTACTGTTTTACTGTTTTTTATATTAAATATCCTTTTTAAATTAAGTAGGAAGATTTTTCTTTCAGTATAGTATATTTTTATTAATTATCCTATAAAATTTAAAATATAATTCGAAGATCGATGTTTACCGTGAATGCAAATTTTGATTTATTCTTAACCCAAATATCTTATAAAAATTAGAAAATATTAGCAATCATAACGAAGAAAAAAATGAATTTTGACAACACTTTGATTTATTTTTTCGTTTGTTGTATGTTTAGTAAAGTTTCTAGAAACGTTAAAATAATAAATAATATTCGTTTGGTCATAATCCTTCCCTGTTTAAAAACTCCCATAGGATCCCATCAAAAGCGACAAAAGCCACTTAGAAACCAATACATTTTATTGGTTTTTAAGTGGCTTTTGTCGCTTTTGATGGGATCCTATGGGAGTTTTTCAACAAGGTTGCGAACTGACTTAGGCATCAAAAAGTGGACATCAAATTGTTTTATAAAATGTTGTTTGAGTTCTACAGTTTTTTTTCCGATAATTGTCGGATTGTTGGCTTCGTTCGGCATCGAAAGAACGTTTCTGAAAATAAAATATTACTTTTTTAATTTTATAGTACAATGCCGTTCAATGATTCGTACCAGTCGAGAATTTTAGGGAAAATGGAAACATCAAAATTTGGACAACTCTAAACAAAGAAATTACTAAGTAAAAAATTTATATAAATATTATTTTAGAAATAATAAAAAAATTATTTGTCTAAATGAGAATAATTTAAAATTTCGATAATAATAAAAATGATAATATAAAAATTTAGTTACCAAAATAAATGGAATTATTTTAAAAAAGATAAGCATAAAATTATAAAATTTAAATACAAAATATCCGTGAAATTAGACAAACCATAAAACAAACACGTAAAATAACAGATATTTAAAAAAATCGAAAAGAATAAATTTAGACAAGTCAATAAAAAGACAATTGAAAATTTAGAAATATAAAAAAGTAGACAATTTAAATTATTCGTAAACTTAAAAAATGGACATCTC
>CAJNRD030001117.1:7001078-7023810 GCA_905319865.3 Cotesia congregata | reverse complement strand
CCTAGCTGATGAGTGTGTGTCACTGTCTACACGAAACGCCTTACCCACACAAATACCTTTTCTACCTTTCCCCTTCTTCCAACTCTCTAACTACATAGTCAAAACGCAAACGCACATAATATTCGTAGATCGCTCTACACAGAGTCGTTACATATATGTGTCACAAGCCAACGCTTAGGCCTCTATCGTTTGTTTTATCGTGCCTCTCTATTGTTTGTTGCGCGCTCTCGCTTGCACGCACAGGCTCAGGTGGAACGTTACTATTTTTCATGAGTGTTGCTGGTATTCATCAATTTATAAGACGTTATCACGTCAAAAAAAAAAAAAAACACACACACACACACACACCGCGGGGGTAGTCAGGGAAGCTTCCTATGACCTTAAAACGTCGAGATCTGATGAAAACTCGATTTTTGCAAAACGGGGTGAAAACAATAACTTCCCGATTTTTGAAAATCTGAGATTTTTAGCGGGAAGTTAAAAATTATTATTTAGTTTTAATTCGAATATTAAAAAATTACTAAACTTTTTTTGGCTCAATTGACCCCCTTCTCCCCTATGTGATTTAATTTGTTTTCTTGAAGGGAAATTGATTAAATATTTGATTAAATAAAAAATTGATGACAAATAAATATTTTAAAAGAGAATAAAAAATTATTTTATTTTAAAACTTAACACCTAAAACTTACCTCTTCTGTAAGAAAAAACTTTTGCTGAGGAAGAAACCAAGTTTTTTAAAAATCAGTATACTTATTATTATTAGTGTGTGAAAAAAACTTTGGTATTTTCCACACAGGAATACTAGTTTTTTTACTGGAGAAAAAAATTTCCTTGGTGAAAAAAACTTTTTTAATGCATATACAACTTAATACAGTTAATTTTAATATCAGGCCATATCAGAAATTTTTTTACGGGCCTTTAATATTAAATATTAAAATACACTCGAAGTGGCTACTTGCTTTGGTATTTACTTCCTCTTGTTACGTGCATACAATTGATGTACACATGTGTGAATGTTCGGAATGTAACACATGTGAGATGACCATACTTTGTTGTCTTAATCAGATAAGAGCGCAATGCTATGTTAAGTATGAACTTAACTAATTGTAATTATCATGAAAATTTAACTCATTAAATTCTACTTGATATTTTAGATTACGATTTAAATTAAATAGCACAGATGGATTGAAAAAAAATTTTTTTTATTCATTAAAATAAAATTGATGACTATATAAACCATAAACAGAAATAAGATAGTTAAATAGTCCGTGAAACCAAAAAACGAATTAATTTTTTCGCATTTTTAGGTCATACTAAACATTAATTTTAATAAACAGGCAAAAAATTACCGACAATAATTACAACATTCGATTTCTGTACTACAGAAGCTATGCTATATTACAGTATATAGTAATTGCTGACAATTAGCGAAAACCAGACTCACAATGGAGCTTCGAAAGTAGCGAAACGGTGATTAAAATGAGTGTATAACGAAAAAATAAAGTAACAAATGAGGTCCCTAAAAATTACATTTAATTTGTGAGAAAATCAGCTGAGCCTTCAGTAAGATTTGATTGTTTCAGAGATCCTATAATTCGCACTTTCCGGATGTAGCACACTCATACTCTCGCACTTGCATTTATTGTTATATTATAGTGGTGTTAATATTAATGTTAAAACTATGTTTTGGTTTCATCGCATCCGGTACAGAATAAGCGCAAGAGGAAGTAGGTGAGCAGAGCTCGGGGTGCTTTTCTACAAAATAATTGGATTATACTAATTATAATAGACATGCGTCGAATTAAAGATGTATTTCAATAGATGCGCGTTACTTTGTGAGACAAGGTGACACAACGACATCAAAAAAAATTAAACATTTTCATTTTTTTTGTTTTGACTAATCGTTTAATGAGCAAAAAATGATTATTCGAAGAATTTTTAAAAATAAAATATTTTAATTTTTATGAAGATTTTAGATCTTATAAAAATTTATAAAAATGTTTTAGAGTATTATCGATTTATTCTTTTGATTTATTAACAGATTTTTTTAACATTTTATGGAGTGTAGTATACTACAACGTTATGAAAATAAATATTTGTATAATTTTGTGTAAATTTCATTGCAATAAAAATTACGATTTCATAAACCCTTACAAAAACACATAGATTTAAAAAAAAATATTTTTGGTACTTTTTGATAATTTTATAAAAATATATAACATTTTATAAAAACAAAATTTTCGATATTTGATGATAATTTCAATGAAACTGGAAAAAAAATTTCTAATACGATAAATTTTCATACCCAGCTAAATGTGACCTCATAAGGCTATATATGAATGTAAAAATTAACGTATAATAATTATTAGCGTAAATTAAGGATTAAAAAACAATTCATTTTGTATATAATCTCACAAAAGTTTACTTTAACATCATGTTTTTATATTGTTGTATCAAGTAGACTTTTTATTACTCCCTGGCTGTTGAGTCTCAATGAAAAAAAAAAAATAAATGAATAAAATAATGATCAATTTTTAAAAACTATGAATAAAAATATCAGAGACCGCTTCAGGTATGATATGAGCTTATTAACTCTAATCAAGTTTTATATGGATACATAATACTATATCAGAAAATTTTCAATGAAAATGTATGGAATCTTTTAAATTCAAAAAATTAAAATTTTATGACATTTTATAAAAATGCTTTTCTTGATTAAAAAAAAGTTCCTTTCGAATTCTACCATATTTTCTAAAAAATTTTATTTAAAAAAATACAATTTATACACTATATCATAAATGCGATATTGCATTACATGCACATTCGCGCTTAATGTTTACATTATACAAGAGATGCTCACAATGGTGAACTCTGGATCAGGTAAGAGTATTTGCAAAATCTCACGGTCTCCGTATATTTATATTTGATAGAAGTATAACTTTTCCTGGTTCTCCGTCGCTGTTACTATGTAGGCTATACTTAGTAGATCCCCTTATTCTCATCACTACTTACCGCTTCGCTCTCAATTCGATACAATAACGCCATTTATAAGTAGTTATAGATTATAAGTGAAGTAATTAACAATGTAATAAGTAATGAGCTAATGAGTAATTGTAAGCGTTTTTGGAATTATTCGGGAGAAATTAACAGTATCGTGTGCAAATTCATTATATAAATAATTAATTGAGTTTTCTCTTCGGTAATAGAAATTCTTTGGCAAGAATGCTGCGTACTATATTATTATACGCTAGTGATAGGAGGTAGGAGGTACGGAAAAAATTGATAGTGTTAAAACGCTCGTCAAAGTACCGTTGTTACAAATGACCACGAACACATATAGTAACCAGTCATCCTTCTTATTATAATAATAATAATAATCGTAGCTAATAAGAATGTCATTAATTTAACATTTATGATAAATTCTTGGTTATTTTTATTACAATAATTACTGTTGTTAGGCTCAATTGATTATCGTAAAATAAGTATCACTTTTTACGACGGTGAAAGAGCAGTCTGGTGATTTTGTTATTGGAAAAATATTTAAATTCTTTGCGAAAGAATTATAACGCAAGTATCTCAGTAATTAATAAACGAATTTTGATAGGAAAGTATCCAATCAATGATCAGATTCTTAGAAAAAAAAATTTATCTTATAAAATTCATTCATTTATTTTGTGATCATAAAAATACAGATAACGATAATACATACAATATGCATCAGGGCGTTTCAAAAAAACTGACAAAATTTTTTTTCAAATTATTTTGAAGTTTCATCAAAGCATGCTGAAATAAAGAGCATGTCAAAATTTGGACCTCAATAATTGATTTTTAGAAGTCATGAATCTAAATTTTCGACTTAAATAACATCGAAAAAAAATATTTTTAAGCTTTGGCATTGAAAATCTGGTCTTACAAACAACTTACCGGCTTAAATGTTATACATGTATTAGTAAAAAATTAAATATTTTACAAAAAAAAGTCTCTTATGAATTTTCTATAAATTGACTTTTCCAATAACTATTCAAGACTAAAGTTGGATACATCCTAAATTGTCAGTGATTTTTTCATTTTTTGCGAAATTATTGTCCAGATAAAAACTTTTCATCTGTTTTGAATAACATCAAATTCGGCCTCAATGCAATAAATTATGAGACTATTTACCAAGTTGTCTCAAATAATGATTCAAGATTTTATGAAAGTTTTATAACATTGCTTTTTAATCTTCAAGTACTCAAACTGGATTTATAAATAGCATTTCTCTGTAATAATTAAATATTTTATTTACATATAACTGTCTCAATCAAATGTTGAAATAAAAACTCCTCTGGACTGTTTATTTCAGAAAAATTTCATTACATATTTCACCTCATTAGTTTTATATGTGAGAAACTCCTATATAATCTGCAATCCACGTTTAGAGTATAATAAAAATTTCTGAAATTTTACTAAATTTTTTTTGTATTTTATATTTTCCCATTTTTTATACGAAATTCATAACTGAACAAAATTTTTTTGGACGAATCACAAAAAAAATTCATATGCAAAAGAAATTCATAGATAATTACAAAAAAATGAATATGATTTTTCAATGTATTCATTATAAAGCCATACTTGATACAAAATATTAACATCGGAAAGAAATTGTTCATAATGGGACTAAATTTTTTAACATGACTCCATCTACCAATTAATCATTCCCTTCATGTAAAAAAAAAATTTTTTTTTCTTAGAACCTCAATAACACCTCCTTAATTACCATACAAACCCAACGCTCCATCACATAAATTACAATAACTGAAACACAAACAATGAAAAGCAATACGGTAATCAATTCCTCCTACACTAGTTGATCAGTAGCCTCTTCCCTGAACCCCCTGGCCCCTTTACTAGCACACAGCATCGTCTTCAGATGAGTACACGAGTGGTCTAGATTCCGATTCTCTGTAGCCCAAAGATCATTGCGTGGGTCACGGTGTCAGAACCTCTGGCAGTGAATGTGATTGGCGCCCCCCTCCCCCGGCCCCTCAGGTTCGAATCTCACATTTCAATTGGAGGTAAAACACAGAGTACCTTCACTTAGCGTATCTACCTGTCGTGAAGGTCTCTCGTTTTTTGTCTATTGTCATCATCATTATCATCTTCCTCTTCCTCTTTCCTCTTTCCTCCTAGCCCCCCTCCTTATCGCCCTGGAAGTTCATCTCCCATTAAACTCTCTCCAGCCGATATGATGTGAGATACACTAGTAGGTCTTTATGTCACAAAGGTCACTGAATACCTATGCTAGTCTACATCACAAGAGACTTCCACCACTAGCCTTCCACTGCTGTAACTGCACGGTAAACGCTCATGTGATTAAACAGATAAAAAATCCTATCCCAGCTGTTGATTCGCCGACAGGATTTGCCTCCTCGTTTCGTTCTCTATACCCGTCTTCGTTTCATCGTCTTCCATACCGCACACTAGCAAAACCTTTATGCTTTATCCTCGTGGTACATCCATCCCACAGCATACACACATCCATACAATGATACATTCACACAATAATACATTCATAGCACTTATTGTGGGAATAATCCTCTCCCAGAGCATCCCGCTCATCCCGCAATTCTTCAAGCCCTGATCCACCAGAGTATAAAGTTACCCGCGAATCCTCAACCCGTCGCCAGTTAACTCTCCAACTGTTCAGGCACTAAGTTGCCACTTAGTCTGTGAGTTCCGTGAAAATTTAATCGAAATCGCTGCTTCATTGCTTCACCTTTTCAATAATCGCAATGAAGCTGTTTGTTGAGTGTGTGGTGTTTTTGCCATTATTGGCCCTGGCGTTATCTGCGAATCCAGATGAAGCCTTCGAACGCGGGTACCGGTCGTTGTATCGCGTTTACGAGGAATGTCAGCAGCGAAATGGTGGGTTGTCCCCGTGCATAAAGAAAAAAGCAATTGCCTTTTTCGAGCGATTGGGCAGGATTGACCACCTCCCGATCACTGAAAACCTCGAACTGATCAGAGTCGCTCAGGACAACGCTTCGCTGACCAGACACCCCAGTGAATCCGATTTGGGGCGATCTGGTGCTTCAAGAGATGAAGTGCTCAACGAAATCCTGCTGGATCGAGTGGCGAATCTGATGAACGGGTTCAACGTACAGATCAGTTTGCCGAAAACTAACACAGTAGAACTAAAGAGAAGCATGGAGGAAGGCAGAGGAAAAATGAAGAAGATGATGGGCATGATGATGACGGGCATGGCGATGAAGATGGCTGCAATGATCCCCATTGCAATGGGTGTCCTCTTCATGCTTGCGGGAAAAGCTCTTATTATCAGCAAGATAGCTCTTGTTCTGTCGATGATTATTGGGCTGAAAAAGCTTCTCAGTCAAAAGCAAGGCGGTGACTCTCATGGAGGATGGCAGAGTGGTGGTGGTGGTGGTGGTGGCGGTGGATGGGACCGAAGCATCAAGGACATCCCCCAAAACTTGGACCTTCAGAATGTCGAAGCTGACTCCAGTTACGGCCAAAATTTGGCCTATTCGGCACATAGGCCTCAGCAGTAATTGATTAATTAATTTATGATTTATATTTGTGATTTTTGTCAAGTGATTCGGATTTCGGAAATAGACTAACATATTATAGAAAGGAAGCGGTCGGTCTCTTCGTGCTTGAGCGATAGGTCGCGTATGTGGTGCCGGTCATTCAAACGGAAAATCTACATTATGATAATTATGATGGATATGTAAAATGTGGCATTATACTTAATGCTGCCGACACGCTACGTAAATCGCGATGAAATTTGTTTTTTAATTTTTTTATTTTTTGATAGCGGAATATCGTACGTAGCACGTATGAATGATTGTTACGTGTCAAGCGCGACCGATGGCATACTTGTGCGCACCTGTTACTCATCAGTACAGTTGACTTATTTATTATATTTTATTATGTTACATTACTTGATATTATTGATATTTATGTTCATTAATTTATATATTTATTTATTACGATAATTAACAGCCATTATTTATTTACTGTAAGATCCTTCAATAAATTGTACAATAGCGAATTATTTTTTCTTTATTATTCCCTTATTACATTTTTTTTTTTTTTTTATTGATGTAGTTACTTATGTGACTTATATTGATGGTTTATTATTTGGTTATTGGCCTTTTAGTCCAAGTATGGCGGCGAACAGTGCGAAGAAGAAGCCAGCTAGTCCAGTGGTACCGAGCAGTAAGAATAGGCCCATTATGATTGAAGGAATGAGAGCAGCAAATTTTAGCTTGTATGCCAGAAGAAGTGCCATTACTGCGCGATTCATTTTATGTTTACCTTTCTTTTTTGGACGATCTGAAAAAAAATTTTACTGTTATAATTTTTTTTTTATTTGTAGTTATAGCGAAAAAAAAATTGAGAATTGATAATGACTAAATCATCGTGAGATATTTTCAGATAAAATTTTATTAATTTAATTCTGGTATGAAAAGAGGAAGTATTAATTTTAGAAAAATTAATAAACTTATTGGTCAAAAATTTGTGCTTCTGTTACAGTATATACAAATAACTGACCAAAAGTTATATTAATTAAAAAAAAAAAAGTAATAATAATATTAAAAATTATTTTGAAGAAAACCAATCATTTTCATTAAAAAATTTCTGATCTTGAAATTTCGCACCATCGCTAACTCGCCAAATTTCAAACAAAACTTATTATGCAATCTAATTATTATAAAATTTTCAATTTTTCTTAGCGGGAAGTTAAAAAAAAATAAATAGATAAATTACCTCTTGCTTCAGCATCAGCTAATTCTAGATCAGTAATTGGTAATTTGTTAGTAGCTGTTAATTCACCATGCTTAACAGTACTAAAAATAGCCTTTGGTGCACTAGTCGTAGAAAATTTGAATACAGGCCTCACAGTGTGATTTCTTGTAAAATTAACCTTTGTCCTTAAAGCAACCTTATTTGCATTATTTTTGACAACTTTCTTGCGATTATCAATTTTTAGTCCGTTTATTACATAACTAAGTACTAGTACTATAAAGACTAGATACACTATTAAGCGCTGCATATTTACAACTTATTAATCCAAAAAACTGTTAACTCTCGAATAGATCCGAATTAAGAAAAAAATTGATCAGTTTTACATGATTTTATCTTTCATCGTGTTTTGAACATAAACTCAACGATCTTACTGCCGAGCAACGACATTCGCACTGACTTTATTTGTCGATAAATATGCTGATGAATGTTGCCGGTATTTAAATGAAGCAATGATATCGTGACTAACAAATCGTTGGAACTTGAACGACCGGGACAACGTACAACAGTGAACTAACCGATCCAATCTTCATTCCCAGTTAGGATATAGAGGAACCACAAGACAACAAGACTGGCAACAAGATGTAACGGTTGAGTTGCGAAGAAAATTGGCAGCCCGTGGAAAAATTAGCTCGACATAATATGCGTGTCGTAAGTAAGTATACTATTATAGGTGTTCCGTGAGTTATCATGCTTAATTCACCAATAAATGGAATAAAAATTCACCCAACTTATCATTATTTTTACGCATGTAGTTGCGATACCAAGAAATATAATACACAAACACAAAAATTCTGTTACAATGTCATAAAAAGTTGTGAAATTGTTTTGGCTGAGGTAGGGATAATCGTCTCTGTACTTATAAACCGATAAATGGGTTATTATTATACCGAAGGTGCTTGAGGTTATATTTTAGATGTCATGCTAGATGATTATGCAGGACAATTGATTTTTTGAGGAATCACTGCTGAAAGAATAATATAAAAAGTTATTAGGGTAATTCGATCGTTTTTGTTTGATTTGATGAAGTTTTATTTTATCAGAGAAGATTTATTTTAACAGAGAACACGGGTCTTATTTAAACATACAGGAATTAAATTATTAACAAAATACATCAATAAATATAATAATGAAACCGCCACAATAATAATTATCATTCGTCCTCAATTTCATTTTCGTCTACTCGTTTTTCTACCGCGTGAAGATCATCACCTGCACCCATAAACATATCAGTTAACACAATAATGTCTCTACGATGGACGCATAAACAAATTCAAGGGCTCGCTTGAATGTTCATAATAAAAGTTCGTTGTAGAGCTGGCGCATTGAAAATATGATCAACCTGAAAATCGATTCATTAGATATCTAATGCTGTGAATTAATTAATAATTTACCTGATGTTTATTAAGTGTGTGAATATACAGTACCGAATAATGCATCAACCATTACATAATTAATGTTATAATGCTCAACAGTGAACATAAAATAGTTAAGTTTCCCAGATTATTTCACACCAATTACACTCGAAATTATGCCACAAATTCTTGTATTAGTAATGAAAAGAAAAATTTAATTTCCAAAATTAATAATTTAATAATACCAGAAAATGTTCTTCGTGGTATCTTACATACGTGTAATCTTAAATCTTAAATTGGGCTATGAAAACAATAGAATATAGAATATCAGTAATTAAATATTAGTAATAAAGAAAATGTCATTGACATTTTCAAAAAAAGAAAATGCTCCGATCAGCGCCAAACTTTAATAGATTACTCGTCGGACCAATCTGAAGATTGTCCGGAAGTTTCATTAAAATCTGTCCAGCCATTTCAGAGTCTATAAGGAACATACATACAAACTTTCTCTTTTATGTATAAAGAAGATTATAGTAAGTAGTGATTGAATTTCCGACAAAGGGCGCACGGACGTTTAATTTTTTCAATACTAGAAAGTCAAGCTAGGAGTTATAATGCCAAATTGATAAAAAAATTTTGCAGCAATATTTTAATATATTCTCGAATCTTGAATAAAATATGATTATTATGATGCTTTTATGATCATTTGATCCTTTATTGACTTCTTTTTATTGAAACTTATTTGTATCGACTAGCCATTCTCCAGCAGTCCTAAACTCTACCTGAGTACAAGCGGAAAGTATTTTTTCTTGCTCTCCTAGCCGAAAGTACGCTCATCCTGGACGCACTTTACTCCAGGAAGAGCAACTTTTATGGCCTGCTCTCTAGTTTCTCTACGCATGCGCGCTACGTATTTTTTCTGGCCGGCAGCACAGAACCTCGCTTTCTTTCGTACTTTCGTGGTGCGACCGGCCTATACAGCGAGCTTTGACTGTATATAACAGTCACAGTATCGTCTGTATGTGACATGTCAGCGCATAAACTAACCAAAAAATGTCAAATAAATAAAAATAATTTTCAACTAGATTATTGTTAATGAACTATTTAGTAATACTAGTATTATTATTTAATAATAGTATTATTATACTGCACAAATAATTTATATAAAAATTTTTAAAAATAAAATATAAAAGTTTTGTAGATTTTATTTGCTTTCTTTTATATTTTGACAGCTAGTAAAGCGATGTTTATAAAACAATCCATGTACTCTATAAGCTTCTAATAATTTAATTTCAATCTTTCTTAGTTGTCTAATTAAAAATTAATTTTTAATCAACTAAAAAAAATTAATTCTGTTATAAAATCAAGTTTAAATATTTGTGACAAGTTCTGTGCATGTTATCTCTCTTAATCAGAGCGTTTGTTAGTAAACTTTAAAATAACTTATTTTTTCTTTTATTTATTAATTTTTACTTTTTTATTATGCCCGCCCCGACCAGTAAAATCTCGGCTTCGCCTCGGCTTTACAAAAGTCGGGCGGCGCCCCCCTCACCCCCGGCAAAACCTCGGCTTCGCCTCGGTTTTGCAAAATCCCTTCCACGGGATTGCGTACTTTCGGCTGGAGAGCACGAAAAATAGTATACAACCCACGACCAGAATGTTGGATGCCCTCAACGTATGTGATATGATAGCCTCGGCTACGCCTCGGCCATCATATCCCATACGCCAGGAAATCCAACTTTCTGGCCTTGGGTCGTAATATACTATCACACTATACCTACGCTGTCTGGTTGACACTAGTACTTGTATGTACTTAAAATAGAAGTATTAGGAAAGAAAGACAGTTAATTTTGTAGAAATGTATAACCAGTGTTACAAATTAACATAAGTTAACTGCAGTATGTAGTCAAACTTTCCTTACAATTATCTCGGCGGACAAGAGTAAGATAGATTTGATGAGTTTTATCCAGCGACTAATAACATTCACAGGTACAATCCTTGGAGGAATGATAATTGCGATTAATTTTTCGCATATAAAATTAGAGAATAAATGTCTTCAAGCAGACGCGTCAGAATTTTAATAGCGCTCTAGTCGCGGAATAGGAACTAGCGCGAATTAATATCATATTTAAATTTTGATGTAAATAATAATGTTGTAATAATAATAATTAATAATAACAATTAAATTGATAATAACGGTAACAATTAGAATAGTTTTGGTGCTGAGTTCTTCACATCGATGATTCATTATGACTGATAGATGAAAATTTTTTTAATGTTGCTGTTAAGTTTTTCCATCAATTGACAAATACATATAATTCGATAGAATTATTTTATTTGAATTGAAAAAGTTGATTATTTTAGAAAAATTGTAATTATTTCTCTTACTAAGGTAGGGTAAATACCCCAATAGATGGACAGTTAAATAAGCAAACTCTCGTATTCTATTAAAAAAACAATATAGTAATATACAGATAAGTTGTGATAAAGTAAATTATATTTATGAAAAAATATATGATTAACCAGGAAAAAATAAGTAAAACTTCGTAAAACGTTGTAGTAATTAATGAAAAAGAAAAATGTAAGAAAAAGTCCAAACCCCCAGTAGATGGACAAAATCTCCAGTAGATAGACAGTCAATACCAATAGATAGACACTACTTACAAGCGATATTTTCGATTCATTATTTATATCAAACATAATTAATTTATCAATTTTTTCCACTAAAAAATAAAGCTTGATAAAATTAAAGAGAAAAGGTGATAAATCGGATGGTAATTTTCAAAATACATCATAAAGTAATTTTATTAATTTTGAACACGTGGTGCTTTCTCATGTAAAGTAATATACAAAATATATTAATTTAATATAAAGAATACTAATGATTAATAAATTATCAATATAAATTTATAAAACTCAACGTTAAAAACGTTATCTTGTCTTCTTCTTCCTTTTAATAGGTATGTTCTCTTTTGCTTTTAAATTTCCTTCTCTCAATTTTCTCTTTTATTCAGCGTTTTCTTTTTTCTCTTCAATTTCTTCAATAATCATAATAATACTTTCATTTTCAGTACATGTCTGTTTATTATAATCTTTACTCTTATTCTCACATTGATCTACCAATAAAATTAAAAAAAAAATAAGAAAATTCATCATATAAACTCAATGTCCATCTATTAGATAAAGGTTAGAAAAGTGTCACCAATAGATGGCCACTAAATCCTATTATTTCTTTTCGATTTTATCATTAAAATATTACACTGGTCTACAGTGGTTTTGTTGCCCTAGATATAAGATTGATTTTGGATATATTTATACTCACAATTCATGAAATTATGAATGATTTTGTAAGATTTGCTTTCGTTTTTTTTTCAAATACTTATTTTTATTTTACATTACAAAAATCAGAAAATCGAGAACAAAATAACAGATATATTTATAATGTCAGTTTTATTTGGATAAAAATATGATATATCGAAGTAAATAGAGAGGAAAATTTGGAAAACATGTTATATTATCATAAAACGCCTTTTAAGAGCTTTTCTTTTATAATTTTTCCGGGGAAAATCTCTTTTTAAAGACCAGCAGTAATCTGCCATCATATAACAGTCCCATCGACCCTGATATCTTTCTTCCATTACTTTCAGATCCTGGTGGAACCGCTCTCCTTGTTCCTCACTATAATATCCTAAATTATCTGGAAATTTATCCAAATGATTGCGGAGATAGTGTAACTTGATACTCATATTTGCTCCAAGAGTCTGAAAGTTTGTCAGCATATTTTGTACAATTTCTTCATAATTTAGTGCTTTATGGTTACCTAGGAAATTTTCAATTACCAACACAAAACTTTCCCAAGCTTCACTTTCCAGAACAGTCATAACTTTAATAAAATCTGCGTCTTTTATCAATTGCCGTATTTGAGGACCATCAAATATTCCACCTTTCAACTTTTCCATACTAAGCTTCAGAAATTTTCGACAAATGTATTTAAAACAATCCCCTTCCTCGTCCAAAGCTTTAACGAATTGCTTTATCATTCCTAACTTAATATGTAATGGTGAAAGTATGATTTTGTCTCTGTTCACCAACGGTTCCCTTATGACATTGGCTTTACCGACAGTTAGAGAATTTCTTGCAGGCCAAACATCTTGTTCCCAATGAAGTTGCTTTGCTCTACTGTCCCACATACAAAGGAAGAAAGGGTATTTCGTGTATCCACTTTGTTGACCAAGTAAAAAATTAACCATTTTCAAATCTACACAGATCGGCCATTGATGCTCCAAGTATTTAATTTTTTCTAAAACTAATTTTACATTTTCATATCCTTCTTTGAGTTTTGTTGAATGGGCAATTGGAATTGATCCAAATTTATTTCCATTGTGCAGTAAAACGCAATTTAAACTTCTTTTACAGCTGTCAATAAAAAAGACGCCACTCAGTAGGTTTGTATTCTTCCAAGCCCATGTCTAAAAGCAGCTTCGCAATATCAGTACAATATACCAGTCCTTCATTTTCATCAAAAAATTGTAATAGCTAACTTTCTCGCGTTCTGTATGTTGTAATTGTTACTGTTGGTGCAAATAAATTTTTTTCTTTCAATCTTGACGCTAACAGTTCTGATTCCTGTTTTGATAAATTTAGATCCCGTATCAAATCACTGAGTTCATTTTGAGAAAATAACTTTGGCGTAGATGTTTCACCCTCCCATTCACTTCCACTGGTAGACTGCTGTTTCGATTTCTGTGAATTCGGCAACATCATTGTTTCTGAGAACATGCGAATCCTTTTTTAAACGTAAACAGGCCGAGGGAGAGTTTCACTGTGTAAAACAGGACATTTTGTAGACTGTAAGTCTGAATATCTCCACGTTTGGTTTCGATTAAAACCTTTAGCATCTACTACGCAAAAGTAACAATCATCAACATGATTCTTAGGCTCCATCCAGATCATAGGAACACCAAAGTCTAATCCAGAACGTTCTCCTTTTTCCCACAACCGCAAAGACTCAACACAGGAAATACAAACTTTATTCGGAACCCATGATTCATCTAATTTGTCCATTTTAAAACCGAAATATTCAGCATAAGTCTCCTTAACAAAGTCTGTGATATGTCGTTTTTGTTTTTTTAATATATAAATACCACAAATATAACAAAATAAATCACTACTATATTTACACTTTATTCGTGACGAACTCATGTTTAAAAAGACAAGACAAATATATTAGAATGAACACTCAGCAATTGAATCAAAATATTAACATATGACAACTTAACCAGATTCACGTGTAAGTACTTCAATATTATCAAATAACTGAGTTATCAGCTGTTTTGCGGAACAAGGAGTCTGAGAGTGGAGATCAAGTGATGTTTGTATGCACAAAAAAGTTGCGCAGAAGCTTAATCAGGACTGGAAAAACAAATTTTAGTACTAACAAGCTGATAATTGATCAAAATATAAGATACGTAAAAATCATAAAAAAAAGAGCACATTCAGCATTTTCATGAATATATTCGAAAGTGTCACCAATAGATGGACACTAAATTCTATTATTTCTTTTCGATTTTAGTAGAGCTGTGTTATATTTCTAGCTTTGTTAGTGAAATATAAGCGTAATTATATGTACAAATCTTACTTTTTTTTATTATTTTTAATAATAATAACAAATAATGTCCACCAGCTATCTGTCACACGCTTACTAGTTGCGGCGCTCTCGGAGCAAAACCTCGAGATGTCCAATTTAAATAATTTTTTTAAACTATTATTACAAATAAAAAGTTAAAAAAATTACTTTTCGCTCTCAGAACTACTTGTAGACACAAAAAAATATAACGACTTAAGATTTTTGTTCTTAAAACTAATGAAATTGCTTCTAGAAATAAAATCTGTCCATCTATTGGGGGGTGTCCATCTATTGGGGGGTGTCCATCTATTGGGGGGTGTCCATCTATTGGGGGGTGTCCATCTATTGGGGTATTTACCCTAGTATTCATAATTTTCGATAGAGGGAAAATGATCCCAAAATTTGCGTGGTACCATACAACCACGACCAAAGTTATAAGTTCAGTTATTGAGGAAACTTTTGCATTCATTCGTTGTATTTCTGCTTGTATTTCTATTTTCAACATAATTTTAAGAAAAGATAACTTTATTTTGTTGTCAATCATTACAGAACTCGAATTTTCTTAAATATTTTTTTCTCATGTAAAAATTTGTTAATTAGATGCTTGTATCCACCATAAAAACGGATTTAATGCGTAAAAAAAAGATTACTTAAAATTTTAGTTTGAAATTCATGTTGATGTCCTTAAATAATTACAAAGAGTACATGGAGGTTAGCTATAAATTTTTTTAATAGTTTCAATGCATCTATTTCATTTCAAGCAAAACGTTTTTCGAATTACTAACAAAATATTAAATGCATTTATGAATACTTGCAATGGGATGATTTTTCGTAATAAAGAAAGAAAATCACTTAACATTAATGAAAGTAAAAGTTCCACAAAAGTTTTAAAGGAATCATTGAGTTAGATTTATTTATAATAATAATCATTACAATTCTGAATCAATTTTTTTATTGTACATTTTGATTCGGAGCTCATAAAATTGAACATTCTCTATTTTTAACTTCCCGCTAAGAAAATTGAAAATTTTCAAAAATCGACAAGTTATTGTTTTTACCCCGTTTTTCGAAAATCGAGTTTTCATCAGATCTCGACGTTTCGAGGTCCTAAGAAGCTTCCCTGACTATTCCTGCGATGGTGTCTGTATGTCTGTATGTGTGTTTTTTTTTTTTTTTTTTTATTAAAGGGGGGGGGGAATGCTCTTTACGCATTCCAGGCATAGATGTTTTTTATGGATGTTCTGCATAGATGTTTGGCCTGGATATGTGGCGATTCGGTCTAGCATCATCCTAAAACACTAACTGTTTTTTTAGGACTTGACACTAGCCCATACCCACTAAACCCTAAACCCCTTTCTCTTCTATCCTCTGATCCCCTATAGTACCGCCGTAAGGCATTTCTTCGCCGGGGGAGGAATTAGCTGCCGCTCTTCCTTCTGGTGGCTAAGATGTTATTCCTTCCTTCTTCCTTCTAGATTCTGTCTTTCGCTCTTTTCCTCGCACTAGATCGCAACTCTGTAAGCACTTTTGTAGCAAAAGTGCTTGTGGCGTTCCAGGCAGCTTCTGACGACAACATTGCATCTACTATTGACTCTGGTTGGATTCTCTTCTTCATAATCTTCTCTAACTCATCACGCTGTTGGTTGAAACGTGGACACACAAAGAAAACATGCTCCGCATCTTCATTGACCCATGGACAGTGTGTGTGTGCGTGTGCGTGTGTGTGTGTGTGTGTGTGTGTGTGTGTGTGTGCGTGCGTGCGTGTGTGTGTGTGTGTGTGTGTAAACCTCTCATAACTTGTGAACGGCTTGACCGATTTGATCGCGATTGGTGCCATTCAAAAGGGTTCGAATAAACTTAGATTTTGAAGATAAGTTGGAGCGATTCGAACCGATAGATTTTGAGAAACCTTAAAAAAACTGCGAAAAAAAATTTTTTCAAATGTGGTTTTTTTAATAACTTTCAAACGGCTTGACCGATCAATTTCAAAAACTAATCAGCTCTTAACATCGAAAAACAACGTCGATCGTTACTAAGCCGGTCAAAATCGGTTAATTCGTTCGTGAGTTATCGTTAACGAAAGAAATCGAAAAAAAGTGTTTTTTCGAATCACACCGAAATTTCCGGTCTGATCCATTTGTGTTTGAAAATATATCATAGAATTTGAAAAACTGCGTCGAATGTCGTCAACCGCGTGAAGATCGGTACATTCATTCAAAAGTTATTGCGGTTTGAAAATCCAAAAAATAGTGTTTTATTAAATTTCCATCAGACTTTGGAGTTCGGAGAGCTCAAACTACACGAAAATTATATTTTTGAGCTCGAAGAGCTCAAAAACGTAATAAGTGCAATTTTGAGCGCTTAATTATGAAAGTAACGGGAAGTTGCGGGGATGACCTTCAGGATCAACCGTTTTCCTAATTTTTTTTTTTTTAATTGTAAACTAAATTTTGTCCTATTATATTGATGGGGGTGAAATTTAGTAAATTAATAAAATACTTATTGTAAATTGTACGGACTTTTTTTGCGGTATAGGTTGGATATTCATTCTTTGAAGTGACAAACATATTGTAACAAAAATGATTGACTATACTCTCAAACATATAATCTGGAATAAATTGTTAATATCCCGCGTCAAAAAAATTTGTATTCAAAATTTTTATGTTACATATGTAAATTTTTTACTATGTGTATAATAAAAGATACTCGCCAACTTATCTTTGAATAGTGTTGTGTGTTTGATAAACATAATATCCTTACTTTTGCCATGAAAGTGTGTATTAGTTTTCAAAAAAATTATTAACCTTTTAACGCTTCTGAGCGTTTCCCCCACTCTTGGTGGAACGCCTCCTTCTACATTTACTTTACACGCTCCCCACTCCGGTGCTGCGCGGGACACTGAGGGCCAATTCAGCGTTAAAGGGTTAAGTGAAAATAATATTTATTAAAAACTAATATAAACTGAGTGAAAATAAATTTACTTATATTTTTATTTAACACAAGATGATTAATATGTGTTGAGAATTGTTTGAATTTCATCTGACAATAGACTTTCACTTTGTGCCAGTTCTTTAATCGACCGTCACTTATTTCCCTCATTAAATTTATGAAATTTATAACTGCGTTTCTGAAGTTTACTATCAAATTACTCACTAGACTGAGACTCTATGTTATTTATTGACATTACACCAATCACCATTAAAATTTTGAACGCACCGATCTCATTAATGGTATTAACCATTTAATAAAGTATAGTTCTATAAGGATAATTCGAATAGGTATGATTAAGATAGTAATACAAAAACGTAGCTTCATAAAAAAAAAATTTAGGTTAGCAATATATTTTTTTTTGCTCGACGGGCAGAAAGCGTCAACTTTCGGCCCGCTGCGCTAAACGAAGTTACCCCTTTCTGCCTTCGTCGAGCAAAAAAATAGTATACACTCTACGGGAAGTAAATAAGAAAGCCTCAGACCACATGTTTGTTGACCTCGGCTTCGCCTCGGCCAGCTTACAAACAAATTACATGTGATCTGAGACATTTCTTACTTTACTTCCCTAGGTGTGTAATATACTAAACTACTCAACTTTTAGTCAATTTTTTTATACATTTTATGTATTATAATATTGATAAAATACAAAAAATCAATATCTTAAAATATAAATATTTCAATCTACATATCTTACAGAATTAAGAGGTAATTGAAAACTATATCTATAATAATATTTTTATAAACTTCAAGAATATATTCGTGATGCTTTGATCTTATATTTTCAAACATGAATTTCTTGCATGGTAAAAGATATATTATTAATGTATTTTGAATCGTGTTATAAGAAAAAGAACATATATACGAAAATCGACGAAAATTTTGACGTTAAAAATCTATTTTTATTTTGAAATGAAATCGAATGTTGAAAAAAAAAAAAACAAAATTTGTCAAATAAATTCAAATTTTTTAAAAACTAAAATTCTTAAAGTAATTAAAATTTTAAAAAATCAAACTTTGACAAAAGTTAAAAAGGTGTTCATTTTTGTTTTAAAAATCGCAAATTTTAAAATATAAAATTATGAAAATAAAGATATTGAAAATTTGGTCCTGGATTACAAAGTAACAATAGTAATTTTTCCTACAATTTATAACGCATGCAAAATTTATTCTGCGCACACCAGGCTCCTATGATCCACCATTTTGTTATTAACTATAAACATACTTTGAATAAAAAATTAATAGAAGAGAACTTTTATAGTTTTTAGTTCAAAGTGCATTTTGGACTCAGGAATTTACCAGATATAACATACGTTAGTCTAAACTTACACTCGCCTACCTAGCCAGAAGAAATAAATTAAAAATACGCCCTAACCAAGATTCGAACACACGACCCTACAGACGCGAAGCCGACGCTTAACCGATTACGCTACTACGAACGATAGTACGTGAATCAATTTTGTTTGAATATGAATTATTGACTGTATTGAAATATAGGTGACAAGTTAGAAATACTGTCAATCGTCGTTACAACTATACTAGTAAAGCTACGTACTATAATTAATTAAATTCAAAAGAATTTTTTTTAACTTACCGCTAAGAAAATTGAAAATTTTCGAAAACCGGGTTAAGTTAAAAATATTTCGTAAAAATTGAAATAAGTATTTATTAAATTTTACAAAATCTAAATGTACCTTTTCGGTTTTTTAAAATGTTTAAAGAATTTTCAAAAATTTTTAAACATTTTAAAAAGCTGTAAAAAACTTTAAATAAGATTTTAAAATATTTTCTTAAACTTTAAAGAGCTTTAAAGAATTTTAAAAAATTTTTAAATACTTTGAAGAATTTTTCGTAATTATATAGAATAAGACTGAGGTTTTTTCAAATTATGAAATCACAATGAAAAATTGTTTTCAACCAAATGATTTATTTTTTTTTAATTCCATTGAAAATGGAATAATTAAAAAAAAATGAAATTAATATTTTTGGAAATTTTTTTTTTAATTGTTTAGTTTTAGCTTAAAGGATAATTTGAGCTAAAGTTAAATTTTTATTATAAATCCGCCGCGGAGATAAACAATTTGAAGAAAAAAAAATTCCGAAAAATATTAATTTTTCGATTTTTTATCCTCAAAAAACATGCGAGCTCCACTTCTATATAATTACTAAATTTTCAACATTTTAAAAAGCTTTAAAGAATTTTACAAAATATTTTTAAAATTTTCTAAAATCTCTTTACTTTCAAGTATAACGCTGTAAGGTTTGTATACAACTATCGCAGCAGGATCATGAGTGTTGTATGATATTCATTAGTAATTTGTTTATGGACTGGATCGCCTATACTAAAAAATAAGAAAATTATTAATATTATTAAAATTAATAATATTAATTTGAAAATAAATTTTTTTTTTTCAATGACGAATTTTCATATTTAATCTCTAAAAATTTTATGTACATCTCTGGAAAAATATAAGTAATAAATTTATCCGCTGATATACCTCTGAGAGCTTAGCTGTCAGTTTGAAAATACGAATTTTCATTAATTAACGGGTACAAATCTTAATAAATAAATAAATTACGATTAATTAGCTTCTCCTTTACGACACAACTTAAAAAAATTCTCTCGTATATGTTGTCTAAATAAAAAAAAAATTAATTAACAAGTTCACTGATAAATAAATAAATGGTAAAAATAATGATTTCAATTTTGTATCGGACTTCGGGGTTTAAAATCGGACCTCTCGAAATCTAGAGAGGACCTCGAGACTCAAAATCGGACCTCTCGATTAAAAGTCGGACCTGAGGGTCCAATGTCGGTGCTATTCGGACTACTGGGCTCTAAATGGGTTCTATTCCGGACTAAGAAGCTCTATTTCGGCTTTAAATTTCGACTCGGGGAGGGACCAAAAATAAAGGTGATGAATTTATTCATTTTTTCTTTGTCTTTTTTATGTTAAAGTGAATAATACTTTGTTTCTTACCTAGTATGGAGTTGTTCGCTCGGAAAATTTAACAATCACCCACTGAATCCACCAATAAACTCTTCTGATAGTTCCCCGCGGCAGTATTATCTTGCAAAATCAACGATTTATATTTACTCCTGGGTTGCTCCCAAACAAAAAAGAATAACTCCAGTTCCTGCACAAGTCTACCCGGAAATATTACTTATTGTCGATTATGATCTATTAATTATTTATCAAAATTCTATACTTCAACACTTAATCAACTTTTGGAGCCAAGTTAATGTATTGTATCAGCCATTAGAAAATCCTCGGTTCCAATTAAGCATCGCGGGAATTGTAATTCCACTGGTAAATTATTTAAATTTTATATAATTTTTAAGGGTGTAGTCTAGTTCGTAGGCTAAAAAAATAGGCGATTTTTGAGAATTTCTCGTGAGCTAGCTACGGAAGATGTGTTTATAAAAGTTGTTAGGGATGATAAATGAAGTCTTAAATTACAAAAATAAAAATTTGTGAAAGCTTATATGAAACAAAAAATCCGAAGTGTTTTAAATTCGGTATGACAATGGTTAGAAAATAGACTATCGACATTAATGTTGAACACTTGTCGTTAATGTTATATTATTAATTTATTTACCTACAGTCTTCTGTGTGGATTTCCATATAAATCCATATATTTTACTACATTGCATCTTATGGATTCCTATATGATTCTCATATAAACCTACATGAAATTTATTCGTAGAGTATAATTTTAAGCATGACTATTTTTCAGTTGATTAAACCATATATACCGTACGAAGTCTATAAAGACAAAGAAAATTCAGCGGCTTTTATGTTCGACACCAATTCTGATAAATCAAGAATAATGTATGGGTATTTAGCCTCGGATAATTTGGAAATCAGCCCAGTAAATCCATCTACCTCACAAAATGGAGATTATTATTTGGTCAAGCGTGCAACTGATATACCAAAATTCAGATTGCCAAACAATATCGATCGCTCAAAATCTTGCGTTCCACCGAAAGAAGAAAAGCAAATAGCAGAAGATAGAAGGAAGGTAGTTAACACCTTAGCCACCAGAAGGAAGAGCAGTAGCTAGATCCTCCCCTCACGAAGTTATGCCTGACGGCGGTTTCCATGAGGGATTAGAGGAAAGAGGAAAGGGGTTTAGGGTTTAGTGGGTAGGGGCGTTAGCGTCGAGTTTTAGTATGACGCTGCGTCGAGTCGCCACATATCCAGGCCAATAACTATGCCTAGAATCCGTAAAAAGGATTCCCCCCCCTAAAGAAAAAAAAAAAAAAAAAAAAACACACACACACACACACACACACACACACACACACACACACACACACCTCGGGGCAGAGGAGATACTGCTATCGGGCGCGTCTCCCCGAGCGGATGGGAGGACGCTCGCTGTCCTTGGATGACACTTGGATAATCTCTTAGTTGATGAGGTACAGTGGGTAGGAGCCAAGCAAAATGACCAAGCAAAATGACCAAGCAAAATACGCTCCCGTGGACAAAACTCCCCTTTAATGGGTTGGTCACACTAACTGACCTAACAAGACGAGGGTAACGTTGTTCGCGTCCGTAGGTGCTGCTTTAACACCCTACACGTGCTCTCCGGGTAGTCCTAAATGAACAACACCAAACAACGATATGGAAATGTCAGAAGATATGCAAACATCGTTTACAGTACAGAGGATAGATACCTCAGTGCCGGCGAGGGAGGAGTGCAAACGGGCCCGAACTTGTCGTTATCAAGCGACCGTTACGACAGCAGGGTAGACCCCATGGCTCTGCTGTCTGGAAATGCTACAGGGAGTACACAACAGAGAGCAATTGACAAGAGTATTGATGGGCCTCATGCCCAAGAAGCGGCGATAACAGCAAGCGCCGAAATGAAGAGAACAAAAGCACTGGAACGCCTTGAAAAGCTGATCATTGACTTGCAGGATTTCGTCCTATCCAAGGTCAATATTCACAAG
>CAJNRD030001117.1:6940575-6994711 GCA_905319865.3 Cotesia congregata | reverse complement strand
GGGGTTCCCCCTTTCCCCCCCCCCCCTCTCTCCCCTATATACATACATACATATATAAATTTCAAACCAATAATATTTTTTAATGTTATTCGACTAATTGAGACATATAATAGCACAATTAACTGAAAATTCAACCATAAGGATATATGCAATAGATAGATTTTTACAAAATCTACCTAATGATTATCTACTGTACACTACAAAAATAAATTTGAAAAATTATTTTAATTTTGAATAAATTAAAAATAAATGGAAAGAAATCAATATTATTTACAACTCAATTTTTAAGTTCATTTAGATGTTTCCACCGATAGTATTTATTTTAATACAAGTATAATGGTCTCTTGCATTTCAAGTGGCCGAGTCATGATTAGAACCAATTGTGAACTGTATTACTGGCGGTCAGCCGGCCACGCAACAATTAAATGTAATATAAACTTATCTAATCAACAAACGATAGTATAATGTAAAAAAAAATCCCAGGATAGAAATTGCTCATCAGGTTCTACAGAAAAGCTTACATTTTTATGAATTTTATTTTAAAAAATTTTCCCAGCACAATGTAGTCGAAACTTCATAATAACATAGATGAAAACTTGAACAATTATAAAATAATTGACCGATCAAACGAGCCCGCCTTCGGCGGGCTCGTTTGATCGAGATTATATGAAGTGTCTCGTTCGAAGATGATAGTACTATGTAGACATGCTTTAATCCACAACGTTTAACGTTTAAATTTAAACAAATTTGGCGCGCTCCGCCATATTCCTCGACCTGCGCCCTCTATATTTCATATTGTTTGGTATAGAATTATCACGCTTACCTTGAAGATGATATTGGGTCTCACTTTTTTTTTTTTTTGGGTTAGAAATAGGGAGGTAGACTATCATCTTCGAACGAGACACTTCATATAATCTCGATCAAACGAGCCCGCCGAAGGCGGGCTCGTTTGATCGGTCAATTATATTACGTGTCTCGTTCTCGATGATAGTACTATGTAGTTTTTTAGAGTCTAAGTGATAATTCCCTTTCGTCTATTTGATAAGCTCGTTTATTCCTCTGTTCATATTACATTCAACTTATAGTTTAAATGCAACTTAACTGATATGGTACTGTATTATTTATGATTATCATTATCTCTCTTCTATAAATTTAAAACAACTTTGGCAAACTGTTCCTCCGAAGCCGCAATCGGTCTATTATAAAACTTGAAAAAGGTCTGCGAACTTTCTGTCCAACCAGCGCTGCGTCTTATGATTGAAATGTCCATTCCGCGCTTGTGCGCAGCTGATACCGCAGCGTGTCGTGTACTGTATGCAGTAAACTTTTCGGTATCTACACCAGCCTTCCCGAGCAACGACTTTACCCAATGTCCAATTGTTTGGGATGACACTGCTTTAAAGGGTTTCATTGTAGAAACGAATAACTCTTCCGTGTCTTTTCCTCTTAATTTTTTCGTTATCTCTACGTACTCCAATACTGCCGATGCTACACACAATCCAGGCTTCTTCTCAAAGAACGGTAATACTAACTCTGGTTGCATTGCTCCCGGTCTAGACGTCTTAATTTGCTCCGTAATTTTTATTCTTACTGCTGAGCTTGATTTTTCAATATTCTTAATGTTAATCGATCAAACGAGCCCGCCTTCGGCGGGCTCGTTTGATCGAGATTATATGAAGTGTCTCGTTCGAAGATGATAGTCTACCTCCCTATTTCTAACCCAAAAAAAAAAAAAAAGTGAGACCCAATATCATCTTCAAGGTAAGCGTGATAATTCTATACCAAACAATATGAAATATAGAGGGCGCAGGTCGAGGAATATGGCGGAGCGCGCCAAATTTGTTTAAATTTAAACGTTAAACGTTGTGGATTAAAGCATGTCTACATAGTACTATCATCTTCGAACGAGACACTTCATATAATCTCGATCAAACGAGCCCGCCTTCGGCGGGCTCGTTTGATCGGTCAATTATATTACGTGTCTCGTTCTCGATGATAGTACTATGTAGTTTTTTAGAGTCTAAGTGATAATTCCCTTTCGTCTATTTGATAAGCTCGTTTATTCCTCTGTTCATATTACATTCAACTTATAGTTTAAATGCAACTTAACTGATATGGTACTGTATTATTTATGATTATCATTATCTCTCTTCTATAAATTTAAAACAACTTTGGCAAACTGTTCCTCCGAAGCCGCAATCGGTCTATTATAAAACTTGAAAAAGGTCTGCGAACTTTCTGTCCAACCAGCGCTGCGTCTTATGATTGAAATGTCCATTCCGCGCTTGTGCGCAGCTGATACCGCAGCGTGTCGTGTACTGTATGCAGTAAACTTTTCGGTATCTACACCAGCCTTCCCGAGCAACGACTTTACCCAATGTCCAATTGTTTGGGATGACACTGCTTTAAAGGGTTTCATTGTAGAAACGAATAACTCTTCCGTGTCTTTTCCTCTTAATTTTTTCGTTATCTCTACGTACTCCAATACTGCCGATGCTACACACAATCCAGGCTTCTTCTCAAAGAACGGTAATACTAACTCTGGTTGCATTGCTCCCGGTCTAGACGTCTTAATTTGCTCCGTAATTTTTATTCTTACTGCTGAGCTTGATTTTTCAATATTCTTAATGTTAATTAACTCCAGAGTCTGCAATCTTTGTGCCGTGGTCAAAGCTAATAAAGTCGCCACCTTCTCTGCGATTTCTTTCATTTTAAGCTTCTATGCCTCCAAAATTTCTTTCTTGTTCTTTTCCGGAAGGCCCTCGCTCTTCCACTTAAGCCAAGTATTTTTCAGTTCTGGATGATATTTCACATTCTTAATTTTAGAATCATCCGGGTCTAATCCTAAAACCTTTAAGACACCATCCTTGTCTGTTTCCTGTTCAGCTTTTTCATTATTTTCTGCCTGTCCAGTATTTGATGTCTCGCTGACATTATTTTTGTTAGGGTTATTCTCTTTCGAGCTTTCTGCCTCTAAGAATAACAAAAAAGGACAAAAATTTTTTATTATCATTTAAATAAAAAATTATTATTTAGCACTTATTGTGCAATTGTGATAAATACGTTCTTATTGAACTTAATCACATTTAATTACAGTCGTATAGACCTGGTGACACCGTGTGGGTATTCACCTTTCTACTTTCGTATGGAAAGTAGATATTTTTAATATTAAATAAATCGGTATTATTTTTCTTACTTTGTACTACGTCTGTAGTGATTGGCTTCTCAGGCGGATTTTTTGGTAAATTCTGTTCTTTTTGAACATTTACCAACAATTCCACAATTTTTGTTAGGTTATCCATCTGCTTGTAACGGGTAATTTTTGAGGTGTTTAAAAATAATTAAACCAATGAACTATCGATACTGCGACACAAACGCCCCCGTTGCTCGAATCTGAAGCTCGCCGAAATCCAGGGTCAAAACGGGGATTAGTACCAACAAACAAAACCAAAAATAAATGTAAATAATTGGTATATAACTAAATCAATAGAAATAAATCCGAAAAGTCAAACAGGTTATGTTAAAGACAAAATAAACAATTTATTTAACAAATCCAATTAAATAAATCAAATGAAAAAGATTACAAAATAAACAAAACACTCGTGATACAATTTTAGGTTATGTCAAAACCCCAAAACTAGATCTAGATCAACAGATGTCGTTAATCAAAACATTTCCTTCTTCCTGTACCTGTAACAAAATCGGGACTGGTATCCGGGATATTGAATAGGATAATTTGCGTCACGGCTGATTTGATCAGAATTAAAACCGCATGACCCAGTATTCCAAGCTTTTAACTACTGTGGTTGCTTGTTTGTTTTCCATATGGATATTTCCTGGTTGTTCAGTCATTCCGATTTCCTCGGACTTACTGTGTTCGGGTAAAAATTTCTTTTTGGTTATTTTCGCGACAGCTACTTTTTGAAGATTTTCTGTCTGGTTACGTGAGTTTCCCTCTTTCTCATCTTTCTTAATTTCGTTGTTGATACTTCTTCGTTGTATTACTTTTCTGATTAGCTCACATATTATGATGGTGCCTAAAAGCGCAATTATAATGCTACCATATACTATCGGGTTTTGTATTCCATATTATGCTGTGTGAATTTTCCGGTTCGGAACCTTTTTATTAATTGTGCTTTTAATTTATCGAAAACTAATACTATCTTCGTTTTGTCTGTGTGGATAATCCTCTTCCTCGGATAACTCTTCCAAAATTTGGGATAATTTTACTTGATTTTCCTCCGCATATGTTTCAATTTCATGATTTATGATTAGCCAGGACAGAATTCCTCCGGAAATCTTCATAATAGGTTGCATCTTCGGCGTAGTAATGAATCTTTTCTCTTTAGACATTCCCTCGCACCCGGGGGCCATCTATATTACCCCCGTTCCTTCTACACCTAATTCTAATGATTTGTTTGTTTCGCATTTCATAACTATGGTTTCCATTTCTCGGGTCGTGTATAACCATGCGTTAATTCCGGTTAATTTTGTCCAAAAACTATTCTTTAATTTAATTACTCTTCGACTACAAGTTTGTAGGTCAATGTCTCAAGCTCTTATATGTAGTTTTACTTCACATGGTGCTATCTCCGTTAACGGCCTGGTGACAGTGGTGTTTATACCGAAAAATCGTCCTTTAATTATTTATTATTTTAATCGCAATTTCGCTCATTCTCTATCCATTCGTCTCGCCAAATTCTAAGTTTTTATTTCCAAGTCCCAATTCTTTAAAATAATAATCGTCATTTCTCTCATTATATATCCATTCGTTTCGATAAATTCACAATTCTTTATTATTTTAATTGCAAATTCTTTCATTATATATCCATTCGTTGATTTCCCATACTAAAACTTGTCTGGGACTTAGAATAATTTCCCAGTCTTTAAAATTCTTTTACAATGATTTTCTTTTGCTTGCTAAACTTGCTCGGCTATAAAATAATTTCTCCCACTTTGATTAAATTTAATTAAGCCTTTGGTAACAATAATATAATATTATTAACTAAACAAAATACCACAATAAACATTTTCTTTCTTTAAAATTATTAATAATAATAATAATAATGATTAGTAATAATACTGAACGCAATAAACAAAACTATATACAAAATTTAAACAATTTAAATGGACGAAAATTCGGCCCGTCGCGTCGTTAGCTGCTTTCCTTCTCCTCCTTGTCCCATCTTCCAAGCCCTATTCTCCCTGCTGTCCCTGACCCAAAATCTGGGTCATATGCTCTTGCATCTTAACCCATTTGTCATCTTTTTTACGCCTAGATCCCGGGAACGGGATCGAGATCTTGATCGCTTTCCCATGTCGAGTATTTTAATTGATATTTATATTAATTAATTATTTATTTTAAAGAAAAATTCTTTAGCAATTGCGAAAAACGTGTTGATGCTTTAGCACAACAAAACAATATGAAATATAGAGGGCGCAGGTCGAGGAATATGGCATAGCGCGCCAAATTTGTTTAAATTTAAGCGTTAAACGTTGTGGATTAAAGCATGACAAGCATGACTACATAGTACTATCATCGAGAACAAGACACGTAATATAATTAATTTTAAGGAAAATCTTTAAAATTTGATAAAAATCTTTAAAATTTTTATCAAAATTGGTTGTGGAAAGAACTCTTTAATGAGATTAATTCATGTTCAAATTATTTTGCCCGACTAAGGTAAGAGCCCCTATTATTGACACTAACAGTGATCATGAATATTTGAATTTTTTTATCGTGTTTCAAATCAATATTATCAACTTTTTTTTTATAGGACACCTTAATCATTGTTTTTACTTATGTAATTTATTCTAATAGCAATAAATTTAATAATTATTATATCAACTTAAAACTAACAGGTCGAATGTATGTATTACCATTGACCCTATTATTGATAGGTCTTTTATTACACTTAAATTTATATTAACATTAATCATTATTACTAACTAATGCAAAACTACACTGAGAAAACAGTTTGTTTAATTTAATATAGTTAACAAATCTCGTTTAAAATAAATCATAAGACGTTTGTGTCGCTGCTGTCGCTATTTGAGTTACAAAACTTTTATAATCCATGATATGTTAAGCTATGATAAATATAAATATTTCAGATGTAAGGTTATAATCGACGTTCAGTTCATAAAACAAGAGAGCGCATAAATATATTATAAATTAATTTATTTTTTCAAATAAATGCGACTCATAATTTTTAATGAGATACTTTTAATCCAAAAAATTATAAGTCATTATCTTAGTTGACTTTTGGCCTTCGAACATTTAGAGTTAAAATATTTTGACTTAAAACAGATCAAAAATAATTTGCATAGTAGATCAAATACAGATGAAAATGTTTTTAAAAGTTCAAATACAGATCAATAAGTTCAAATGCAGATCATTTAGCTTAAAATCAGTTTAAATTTTTCGAGCCGGGGAGTTTTGTATTCAATAAGCCCTTACCGGTTTAAATGGATCATCCATGATTATACTGACTACACACATGGTGATATATATGAAATTTATTGAATTCTTATTTTCAGTCCTATATTAAAAACTTTGTGTTTAATTTCGTGAATGTATAATTTTTTAAGACAAATATTTTTTTGCAACTTAACTCAACTGTAAAATTAACAAAAAAAAAATATTTAACTTAGTATTATATCGATATCATTATCCAGCGTTCCATGGTATAGTTAAGCCAATAAAAACTATTAACCAACGAAGACGAGCACTCTCGACATGCATGAGATGAAATTTATTACACCCGTGTTCACTGAAAAGATGAATAATATTTCTTAGCTATTGACAGTTATTATAACTTTTACTCAAGATTATCTTTGTAATAGATTAATGCAATCGAACAATCAGCCTCTTTACGCATCACTACCCAGTTAGATTAACAAATCCTACTCTTTGTCATCCTTACAGCTTCATTTACCACAAAGCTATATAAAGTAGGGGTGAGTATCCATATCCTCGAGTCTTTCATCGTTTTTCACCGTGAGATATCCAACAAATAGAAGACCTAGTTTTTATTTTACTAACTTTTTTGTTCTAAAATGAGTAAAGTGTTCTTTGCATGTCTCATGTGCTTGATAAACTGGTGTCATTCTAGTAACTTTAGACTAAGAAATTCGTTAGAAGCTTCTTATTTGCCTGATATTATTCAGAATATTGATTTATCTAATCAATTAGAAGAGTTTAATAAGAATAATCATAATAATGGGGTGGTGAAAACTAGTGATGTCACTTTGCCGTTCGAAAATAAGTCTAATCGAGAAGGACGTTATTTGTGTACGTATTCTGTATATTCAAAAAAATTTAAAGAGGAGAGAATTAATTTATCATATAAAATTTAGATATTTTTAAAATTTTGTTAATTTTTTTAAGCAAATTTTAGGTGTAAAACATTAAATCAGTAAGTTTTTTTTCTGAAATTTGATGAAAATGAAATTTTTTTAGAAAAAAATGAATTAAGGCTAAAATTTTTGATGATTTTAAGTCTCAATATTTTTCAAATCTGACAACAATCTTGTCATTTTTTAAATAAATCTGCAATGATTTTATTTAAAAACTAAACCTTTAGATTTTTCGAAAAATTTTCTTTAATTGATGACAATTTTTAAATTATAGGTAAGAAGAAAAAGAAGAAAAAATGGAAAAAACACACCAAATATTTGATACCACTAATAGTCGGGTGGCTATTGATAAAATCAATTTTACTACCAATAGCCTTAAAAGCGCTTGCCCTTTTGAGTGGAAAAGCTGTCGTGCTGAGCTTAATGAGCTTAATTTTGGCTGCAATCATGGGACTGAGAAGACTTGCACAAGGCGGATTGTTACCAATGGCTTTGGGATTCAGCGCTGGACCAACTGTGTATTCCAAGTACAATCGTCAGGATTATTCGGACCATGATAATCAATCTGATTTTGCCGATCCTTATGATTATTACAATGATAGACATCCGCCTAATTAAATAGAAAACTATCACTAATTAAATTATTTGATTAAGTACGATCTTAATGTAAGGAACTCTCAATATTGAAAAAATTTTTGTCTTTTATAGAACGAAGATTATTAAATGTTTTGGAAAAATTAATTTCAAAAAATTATTTTCGAATAATTTAAAATTGTAAAATATGGTTTTAATTATTTATTCATTAATTTACCAACGATTTTATTAAATATTTCATTCAGACAAAATACATACTTATAATTAAATTAAGTGTACGGTAACTCATAGCTACAATATTTAGAATCAAAAACATACAAAGACAAATGATATTTTATGAATGTGATTACAATTAAATTTTTTACAATAGATCCCGTGAAAAAATTTTATGGTGATAGTAAATTTTTTATGTTAAGTTTTCGAAGCTATTTTAAGGACGTTCATGCGCTACACAAGAGACAAATGAGTATACTAACTTTTTATGAAATTTATTGGGGTTTTGTAATAGTATATTTCATAGTCAGAATACTAAGATAGTTGTGATGTGACAAGGGGTAATGTTTTTAGCACGAGCCCCAGGCCCGTGCAAGTGACCCTACGACTTCTGCTAAAAAAGTATCCCTTGTCGGATAATGACTGCCTAAGTAGTCCACTATGAACTATATTTTATTCCAAAATTGCCTGTTTTGTGCGATTTATGATAGTCTGCGAACAAAAGTCTTAGGCTGTTTATCGACATGGCGCAAATGCACATGGAAAAAAATTTCTGGGAAAATTGACGATACAACTATTATTAAGCTGGACTATACTTTCATTATTAATAATTATCATATATTTTAGAAGAAAATTTACTATTTACTAGAAAAAATCGAGCGCGCTTTACGCGCTTCTGTCAAAATTTTTATTATCGACCAACTAAATAATCAATAATTTTATTGATTATTCATTTTATTATCAATTTATTATTATTATTATTATTATTATTATTATTATTATTATTATTATTATAATAATCACTTATAAGAACTACGAGAAAAAATATGCATGAAGTCTATAAAAAAACTTGATCCTAAAAAAAAATTTATAACAGTAAAAAATTTTTTAAAGTTACATCTCAGTGATGCAACAGAAAGAATTCAAGAAACCAAGCAATGTCATTACAACCAGCGAGTGAATGATCATAAACTCCGATATAATCAGTTCAGGACACCGGCGTGGCAGATGATATGAGTACTAAAGACCAGATAAAAGACAACTTCAATTTAAATTTAAATAAAACTTTCCTGATGTATCAATCATCGAGATAAAAGCCGCATTTTATCGGTCATAAAAAATTTACTTTATTCGTTTTTTTGGTCAAGACAAAACTAAGTCCCAAAAAATTCAAAATGTTTATCGTCTAAAGACCTGCTTAAATAGGACAAATAGCTGTTACAGCTTAGATACTTTTAAGATTACTTGATCGGTTAAAATTCTGGCCTAAGACTGAATTTAAAAATTTTTTTAAACATTGTATCGATCAAGTAATATAGGTCAAGCAATATTAAACTTTTTAATCATGCTAATCGATAAAAATCAATCACAGTCAACAATAGTGTCCCACTTCCTTTCAAAAAAAAAAAGAAGTAAAAAAAAATTAGCAAACAAAAGCGCAGAGTTGTCATAAAAATTGCGCATACGATAGACATTGTCTGGATGTGTTTGACAGGACAAAATTTCTCTGTTTAACGCGTGCTACATACCTCTCATCACAATATTATCTTTCAAATAATAATAATTGTTTTGCACAATGTATTATCGTCATTCCTTTTCTCTTTTCAACACTCGCTCGGCTTGCGCGTCTACGTCATTAAAAAAGAAAAAACCCGCGGGCTGGGTAAGCAGCGGACAAACACTTTCGGGTTACTTTCCATTTTAAGAATTCCAACCGCGTATTATATTATACACACATGCAAATGATTGAACGTTTGGTGAAACGGAAACGAGTATCAGAGCTCTGGTTACTCATTTTACGCCGAGAAATGCATTCCAATACGATGATTAAATGATTTCAAACGGTACTTGATAAAGTACGTTTATTCAATGGAATACCTTGGTCAAATTTTTTTGAAAAAAAAATTATAAAAATTTTTACCAACAAATTATTTCAGATCAAAGAGTTTTTTTTCAAAAACTAATTTTTTTTTTACTATTTTCAAAAACTATTTTTTTTTTTTACTATATTCATTATTGATTTTGTGAAAATAATTTAAAAAATTTTTTCAGCCTCGAAAAAATTTTCAAATTTTCCTTAATTTTTTCCAAAATTTTGATCAATCGAACCGGAAAAATCGTTCACCAGATAGATCTACAACTTCAAATGGCTATTGAGGGTACATTGAGTTGTTAGTCCTTAAGAACATTAGCAAACATAAATCGATTTACTAAGAAAAACAAAAAAAAAATCAAGATCTTTGATACTTTTCAAATTGATGGTAAGAGTCGAAATGAAATTTTTTTTTGAAATTATTGAATCTATCTCGTATGAAATCTCTTCTCGTTTCTGAAACTGTCTTTAAATGTTTGTTTTTTTGTTTGAAATCTTCATACACTGAAAGATAATATTTATTTTGAAAAAAATGAGCAATGTTATAATAAGAAATTAATTTGTAGAAAATTTTCGACAATTTTAGTTCTTATTAGCTGAAGAAATAAAAATTTTCCTCAACGTAACATCCGTGTTGAAAAAATTTTTATTTATTCAGCTAAGAACTAAAATTTTCGAAAATTTTCAAAAAATTAATTTTTTTATTATAGCATTGCTCATTTTTTTCAAAAGAAATTTTTTCTCTCAGTGTACAAAAATTTTCCGCTGTGATACAACTTACCAAAAATCATCGAAGAAATTGGAAATTTTCATTTATTAATAAATAATTATAGCAACAGATAATGATAATAATGGATAGAAATAGAAGGTGGTTTTTGATCTCTCATTACGCTATTACATAACCGAGTTGCTTGACCGCAATTTACAGATACAAGTTAAGCGTTGAGTTCACTTCTCCTACTGGATTATAACTCCTGTCTCTGGGTCAAGGAGAACGCCTGCCGAGAATTTATATTATACCGGGGCGTTAAATTATTTGTATAAAATCTAAAACACACATTTTTATTTATACATTTTTTAAAATTCTTCTTATTCCAGTTCCGTTAATTGTGAATCAAAAATTAAAAAATTTATTCTGATCATTATTTTTCTAACAGAAAATATGATAAATAGAAATTCACTAACTTCACACTGAAAAAAAAATTAACTTGATTCAAGAAAAAAATTCTTGCACCAAGAATATAGTTTTGAAGAGGGTAATTATCTTGAATCAAGACGAAAAATTCTTGAATCAAGTAAAATTTCCTTAAATTAAGAATTTTTCTACTCAAATCAAGAATATTAAGTTTTTCAAAATTATATACTTGATTCAAGAACATTATTTTTTCGGTGCATAAGTCGTCGGGTATAAACATTTATGTTGTATTATATATACTATCCTCGGTAAAAATTAATATAAGAAACGCAGATGAATAATCAGCCGTGTAATGTGTGTCCAGTAAAGTAGTTAATGCTTTTTGTGTCGGTCCATTCATTACAACCAATCTCTGGGTTACAATACAGATACCATACACCTATACCTCGTATCTAACCAGTCAATGTACTTACTTTTTTCTAGACAATATTGTCGGAGATTGAGGACCATAAAACACTTGAATATTTATAAATAAATAACTCATTACTTTCTTTCTATTAGTTTTTTTCTTTAATTATTTTAATAAGAAAAAGAATTTTTTATTTTATTTTCCATTCATAATTCTTGAGAATTTATGAATGAATTAAGTTGAATTATCCAATTCATTTAAAGAGTATTATGATTTATGACATTCGATCATTTTATTAATATCGCCCTAACAATTTACGAAACGAAATAAACAATACTCCACCTACTAAAAATTTTATAAAATTAATCTTAAAAAAATTATTTGTAGCCGAAATTGAAAAGCTATTAATAATTTAAGATCTAGAAAAGTTTTGACATTTTAAAAATTACTGTACTTCTATGAAAAAAAAATTTTTTTATTGAAAATTTAATCTCAATTTTTGAGTTATAATAATTTTTAATTTTTTTAGTAATGTAGGCAGTCAAAATCTTGATAGAGATATATTAACATCTGTTGATGATAATTATTATTGAAAGAAAAAAAAAATTTTTTTTTCCATGAAAATCAATGAATTTTTTTTTAATTATACTAACGTTTTATAAAAATATTTTCGGTTTAAATTAAATCTGATAATTTTTTAAGCTAATTTTTCTAACAAATAAATTTATTGAAAATTTGGACGCCTAAAAAAAGTGAAAAATAATTTTTCTATCCAAAATACAGGATTAATAATTTAAAAAGTAATCCCTAATGCGTTGGTTGAAATTCTAAATTTCAGGTTATTATAATTACAATCCCTTTTACTGAATCAACAAGATAATTTTTATTTAATTATTGAATTAAATCAAAATAAAAAAAAAATATCTATTATTTAAGAAGATCTCATAATATATTCAAATAAATTTTTTTAAAAAACTCGTATTAAAAATTTTCATAGATAAATTATTTAATAAAAATAGGATGAAAGTAATTAGAATTTTTAATATACATAAAAAATGTTTGCCGTAAAAAAAAAAAAAAATTCTTATGAGGCTAAACAAAACAACCCAATTCCCCCTGCGGTAAAAAAAATGTAACAAAATTCCCAACAAAGCCCAAAAAAATTCCCATTGTGATAAAAAAAAAACAAAAAAATTCCCCCTACGGTTAAAAGAAAAAATAAAATTCCTAATATGACTCAAAAAATAAAAAAAATTCCCAATGTGACCTAAATAAAAAATTGAGTTATCCCAATAGAGACGAAAGTCATTGGAGCATAAGTAGGTGGTTGTTCAATGAGAGTCAATGCAGCATCTACATTAAATCAACACCAGCTATTGATTTTAGTATTAGAATTAGTATTGGTAATTCGGATTTGGATTTGTTTAAGAAATTAACGTGGAAAGTAGAAAGATAACGTGCGTACTGCGTAAGTACATTCATCTCTCTCTCTCTCTCTCTCTCATTCTTCCTCTCTTAATCTTTCTGTTGTTTTACATAGTAACGGCTGGTATTGGCCCGTTTGGTAAAAGCATACCTATACCTATAGGTGTATTAGTCGTATTGTCGTACACGTGTATAATATTGTACAGGTAGATTGAGATGAGATGAGCCGAGACATTGACTAGGGGCTAGGGACCCAGAAGGTGGGAGACGCCCGTGCTCAACTATAAAATCTGAAGCCGGGAGGGCCAACGCACATTCAACGTCCAAATTTTCCGGGGACAGTTTGATCAGTGATCTCAATTTTAAATCGGCTAGTCGATTTACTTTCGTGAGTGCAAGTTGACACTTTATTAATCAAAAATCAAAATGAATACATTTGTGGTTCTGAGTCTTCTTGTGGCTTCGGCCCTCGCCATTCCAACCCCCGAGTTCCAATCCGCGAATTTGGACTGCCTTGGATTAGACGAAAACATGTTAAGTTGTTTTGCGATCAAAGCAAACAGTGCTATCTCCAGGGCTGCCAGGTCCGGTTCCTTTGAACTCTTCCCTGGAGTCACTTTCAACCGCGACACGCCACGTAAGTAATTTTTATATACAAGTTAATTATTTTTAGTGAAAAAATTTTAATTATTGTTTTGTTTATTTAATTCAACAGTTGAACGATCGGGCAAAGCTCTCGAATCGGAAACCGATCTAATCAACGCCCTGCCAAGAGAAAACGCAGACAGAGCATTGAAACTCGCTGCCATGATCTATGACTCAGCTGTATCTTTCTTCAAGAGCCACAGTCTCAAGATCAATGTCCCTGAACAATCCATCTCACGTGCCTTGACTGAAGGTAATTTTGTTAGTTAATTATATGGATCATTTACGCAGACAGCTAATTTTATTTCATTTTTTTTAGCGATCAAAAAATAATTTGCTTTTTGATTTTTTTCGATCATCTGAAACATTAATTTTTTAAAAGATAAGCTTGCAAATATACTAGTAGATAATTTGAAGGACTATAAGTGCAAGTTTTCAAAAAATTTTATGGTTAAAAAATAATAAAAAATTTTGATATGTCTGTTAGATCTAACATTTTGAAAAATAAGCTGATTAGTTATTTTGTAATGGCATTAATCGGCTTACTTTTACTTACATTGAAGGAGTTATAGTTTGAGATCAAGTGACTCATGCAATTCGTGATCGAGTGTAATAAATCTTACTTTCACTCGCTCATCAATTTTACGGAGAAAGTTATGGCTGGAAATTTAATCATGAATTTTAAAGTTTTGATCGAAAATTGAGGGGTTAATAATTAAAAAATTTTTCTAAAATTTAAAAACAATTTTTTTTTCATTAAAACAAAATTGTTTTCTGAAATTTAAACTATTTTTGAAGAAATATAGAGGTCTAGTTTTTTAACAAATTTTTGTAGGAAAAAATTGTTAAAAAAATAAGGTCAAATTTTTAGAGAGTATCGACGATACTTTTTTTGTGAAGAAATTCAAATTTAGTATCTGGAAAGATTGTAACGGTTAATTTTATTGCCTTAGATAGGTCTTAAATTTTCTACAAGAAAATAGTTAAAGCTTTGAGGGAATCTATCTTTAAATCGAAAAAATACCGCTAGATTAATTTTAAAGAATTATTTTGTAAGTAAGATTAAATTAACGTACACTTGATTTCGCGGTGCAACAGATTTTTTTTTTTGATTAACTTTTTTCAAACATTTTTTTAATTATTATCAATTAAAAAAAATTATTAATAATTAAATTTTGTTAAAGGTCGTGCCAAAATCAAGAAATTCGCCCTTCCATTGATCGCCGCAGCTGGATTCAAAATCTTCGCATTGATCCCAATCTTACTAGGAGGACTCGGTCTCTTGGTGCTGAAGGCCTTGGTTGTTGGCAAGGTCGCCCTGTTGATCGCCGGAATGCTGGCATTCCAGAAACTCTTCGGAAGTGGCAGCATTGGATCGGGAGTTGGTAACATTTTCAGCAAGGCTACTTACCCCGCTCAACCACCAGCACAGTACTACGACGCTCCCGGGTCATCAAACTCATGGGCTCCAAATGTAGCCACTGGTAACAGTGGATACCAATACAAAAGAAGCTTTGACGACGAAAAGATTGCTCAGAAACTCGCTTTCTCGGCCCATGTCCCTGACAATGAATAAATTAGAGAAGCTATTAAGCTATTAAGTGTCATATATTTATATCTAAACATTCTCATACTTAAATTAATTTCATAGTTAACTGTAATATTTATTTTAATTATCAAATTTTTTATTTGTTTGATAGTTATTAATAAGTATTTAATTTTTTATTTATTTACGACTGCTAGATCTCAATTATTTATTTATTTCAATGAATTTTTTGTAATTTGAATTTTTTTATGTAATTTATTATTTGAATAAAGTTAATTAATTTAAATTATTTTTTTTCCTTAAAAGTAATAATAATAATAATAATATTAATTTCGAAAAACCACACAGACAGCAATAAAAAAACTTTTAATCAATCATTGATTAATTAGATTATATCTTTTGTTTGAACAACTGTCGATTTTTGATATAAAATGATATTCACAGTTAATAAGAAAAAAAATCATGCAACACGAGTGATTTTCATCAAAGATAACTTTTTATATCTATTGATTTAAAAATTCATTTTCAGATCAAATAAGAACTGGTGGGAAAAGATCAATCCGAAAAGCAAACAAAGATATGTTGCAATATTATAAATCCCAACAAAAACAGTTTCACTGTAAAAAAACTGCGTCAAGTCCACGTTCATAATAAGAGTCATTTCAATATCATTCGCTTTTTATAAAAAGATAAGATTCATTTCATTAAGGTAGTTGTCGTAGTTAAGGTATACCGTCAGAAAATTTAAAATTTTTGTATACTTATTAAGGACATGATGATGCAATTACCCTTAAAATTTTAAGTCGACTAGAATTTTTAACGGCGCGCATTTGCGCGCCCCCTATCGAAATTCTCGAATGAATTTATCCTGTTCGATTTATATTGATATATTGATATGTTCACATACCAGGAGATTGACCAATAGTAACTGAGGAGGGTTTATATTCTACCAATAAGGAATCAGGTCCCATTTTTTCGACTATTGACTAACTTCAAACTGTCATGTATTTTTATTGTAGGGATTCACCACCTATAACCCAAGATGAATTCAATTAAAAATTGGATATTTAACATTGATTACATACGCTCTCTGCAGTTCTCCACCAGTTTCTTGGTTATAAAAAAAAATGGTATGTGTACTTATGTACACGCGTCAGAAGATATACTTCTTTGGCAAAAGAAAAAAAATTTTAAAGAAAAAAAAAATGCAAAAATGATCGAAGAAAAATGTTAAAAACAATCAAAAAGGTTTTATTATAGTAAAAATTTAGCTATACCGTATAAATATAAAATCATTAATTATCATATGAATTTAATTCAATATATTATTTAAGATTTTTCTGAATCAATTTATTTTGGAGTTGCAAAGTATCAATAGTTTAAAATTGATAATTATTTATTTAAAATATATGTTTCTTATAAAATAGTTCATTATTTATTATTTAACCTTTTAGTAATATCTTTTTCATTAATATTTTTTCAAAAATAACATTAATTACATGAATTAAAATACTTAAAAATATTGTAGTACAAAACTAGATTTTGTTTCTACTAAAATTCCGAAAAATATAGAATTACTAGATTCGATAAATAAAATGATAAAGCCTGTATTAAAAAATTATAAACTCAATAAGAAGATACCTAAACATAATACCCGTGTAAAAAAAAAAGTTCCGGAAACATTCCTTAGAAAAGTTCCGATTATGAGATGATCCGGAACTTTTGCGGAACTTTTCCGGAACTTTTTCGAAACTCTTTGGAAATAACATTAAAAAACTTTACTTTCAAATTTTTGAGTAACGAAAAATTTGAAATTCTTAAAATTTATTAGGAAATTTGAAATTGAATTGAATTGGGGGGGGGGGGGAGGGGTAGGGATATTGTAACTGACATTGGGCTAAGCATTCAGTCCTGTTGGACCATTGTACTCAGCCCTCCTAGGTCAATTACTTTATGTCGCCGAGAAATTGGCCAGGCCTGTCTGCTTCAGAAAGTGGAGCAGCCGTCCCACGCCAATCTCCAGCACATCGATCGACTCTCCATTGCGGACTCCTAGTATGTTCTCTCGAACTGTTTCTAGTTCCTCGCAATGGAGGATTAGGTGTCGAGGAGTTTCCTCCTCTAATCGACATCTGGGGCATACAGAACTCTCTGAGATGCCCATATGCTTTAGATGTCTGCCAGTTGTCCAATGTCCTGTGATGAACCCGACAGTTAGCCTTAGCGTTTTCTTGTCGAGCCCTATCAAAGACAGGCCTAGTGTCCTAGAGGGTCCTTTTATTAGTGCCCTCGTATGCAGCATGCCTTTTGCTTCAGCTCACACTTCTTGGAACTTATTATCAGCCCATTGAGAAGTGTGTTGCTTAATGAGGCTGAAAGGCGCTGCTATGTTGACCACTGACTCAGAATCCCTCTTGCGGGCTCCTGCCTTCGCCAGTTCATTTGCTCTGTCGTTTCCTGCATTCCCGCTATGACCCGGTATCCATAGGAGTTTGACTCTGTTATATATCGCCAGTTCGTCCAGCGACTTCATGCAGCTATGCACCAGCCTCGAGGACACTTCTATTTATTCTAGTGCTCTGAGCGCAGCGCAACTATCGCTACAGATGTAGATGTGCTTGTTCCTGTGATTGAGCTTTTTGATGTGCTCTACACAGGCCCAAATCGCATATACCTTTGTCTGAAAAATCGATGCAGTGTCCCCTAATTGCAGAGAAATTTCTGTTTTTGGTCCACTACTGCAGATACCAGCCCCTGCCCCTCTTTCCATTTTGGAGCCGTCCGTATACCAGACTAGCCCCGCTGGGGACAGGATGCTCTTGCTTTCTTCTTCCCATTCCTGCCTGCTTGGGATGAAGACTCTGTAGTGATGACTGAAGTGGTAACTACGAGGGCTTATGTCTCCTCCCTGGGCTAGGAACCCATCGAGTCCCCTATCCCTTAGGATGGATGCATGTCCCGTCTTAGTCCTTGTCCAGTATCCGTTAAAATGCAGTCTCATTGCTGTTTTCATAGCAAGAGCTTCTGCTGTGATGTGTGGGAGCTCCAGGTTCAGGAGTGCCCCCATTGCCAGGGTAGCTGTGGTTCTTAGAGCCCCAGTTATCCCTAGCAAAGAAAGTCTATAGACCTTAAATAGTGTCTTGATGTTGATGTTCTTCTTAAGGGAAGGCCACCACACCACAGAGGCAAAGGTGAGCTGTGGTACCAAAATTGCAGCGTATATCCACTTGATCAATTTCGGTCTCAGACCCCATGTTATGCCAAATATTCTTCTGCATGCCCAGAAAGTGGCAGTTGCTTTCTTGGTCTGCTTTTCTATGTGGCTTCTCCACGTGAGCTTACTGTCCAGAGTTACGCCTAGGTAGCGTACCTCCTTTGAGAATTTAAGCTCCGTGCCAAAGATTGAGGGAGCTGTGATTTTCAGTTTCCTCCTTTTAGTAAAGAGCACCATCTCTGTTTTAGTGGGATTGACCCTTAGAGATTTCCCGGTGCACCATTTTTGTATGAGATCTAGAGCACGTTGCGTTCTCCATCTCATCTCTGCTGGGCTTGTGCCTCTGACCATCAGTACGACGTCATCAGCGTAGCCCACAGTGTACACTCCTAGGTTTTTCAGCGCCACTAGGAGCTCGTCAATGACCAGGATCCACATGAGAGGAGATGTTACCCCCCCCTTGTGGGCAACCCCTCTTCACTCGGGCCCGGACCTTAGTGTCACTAAGTCCGGTAGTCACTATTCTAGTCCGAAGCATAAAATGAGCCCATCCGGTGATAGATTTCTCCACCCCAAAGAGCTCCGTTGCCTCGCATAAATTTATTAGGAACTTTTCCGGAACTTTTGCGGAACTTTTTTGGAACTCTTTAGAAACAATATTTAAAAAGTTTACTTACAAACTTTTGAATAATCAAAAATTTTAAATTCTTGAAATTTTTAAGGAACTTCTCCGGAACTGTAGCGGAACTTTTGCGGAACTTTTTCGGAATTCTTTGGAAACAACATTAAAAAAGTTTACTTACAAATTTTTGAGTAACAAAAAATTTGAAATTCTTAAAATTTTTGAGGATTTTTTCCGAAACTTTTGCGGAACGTTTCCAGAACTCTGTAGAAAGGGTATTAAACAAGTTCCAAAAAACATTTAAAAAAAGTTCCGGAAAGATTCCTGAAAAGTTCCAGATAAGTTCCTAAGAAATTTTAAGAATTTTAAATTTTTGGTTACTTAAAAATTTGTAAGTAAACTTTTTTATTGTTGTTTCTATAGAGTTCCGAAAAAGTTCCGTAAAAGCTCCGCAAAAGTTCCGCTACAGTTCCAGAGAAGTTCCTCAAAAATTTTAAGAATTTAAAATTTTTGGTTACTCAAAAATTTGTCAGTAAACTTTTTAAATGTTGTTTCTAAAGAGTTCTGAAAAAGTTCCGGAAAAGTTCCTTAAAAATTTTAAGAATTTTGAATTTTCTGTTACTCAAAAATTTGTAAGTAAACTTTTTAAATGTTGTTTCCAAAGAGTTCCGAAAAAGTTTCGGAAAAGTTCCGCAAAAGTTCCGCAAAAAATCCTCAAAAATTTTAAGAATTTCAAATTTTTAGTTACTCAAAAGTTTATAAGTGAAATTTTTTTTAATACTGTTTCTAAAGAGTTCCGGAGAAGTTCCGCAAAAGTTCCGGATCGTCTCATAATCGGAACTTTTCTAAGGAATGTTTCCGGAACTTTTTTTTTTACACGGGTAGGTACTACAATATTTATATTTTAGTTCAAATATTTTAGTTCATGAAATTATTATTACACAGTAAAAAAATTTTCGTCATTGTGTAAAGTGTTAAAATTTGTGTGTTGAATATTACACTCTAGTGTGTAGGATTTAACACTCTCATGTGTTGATTTCATGATTTAACACACTAGAATGTTAAATTCTACACACTAGAGTGTAATATTCAACACACAAATTTTAACACTCTACACAATGACGAAATAGTATTTTTCTTAAATGCTTGATTTTAAATGCTTGATCATTTCACTAAGTTACCGTTGTTTACATTAATAGCATGAACTATTTACAGGTGACCAGTGTAGATGGCTTGTCATTCGGACAATCTGATGGATTGAAAGATGATCCGGATGTCGATGATAATGATGTTGCTGAAAAAAAGAGATTACCGCTTCTAGATTTGCTGATGGAAGCAAGTCAAAATGAAAATCTTCTTACTGAACAAGAAGTCAGCGATCAAGTCAATACTATCATGTTTGAGGTGTGTTAAAAATAGATTCACATTTTGTATCAATGATTTCAAAGTCATGACACTTATTTTCTAGGGATTCGATTTAATTGCTACTGCATCTAGTTTCTTCTTGTCGATAATGGGCTGCCATCCAGACGTTCAAGAAAATGTCATTCGAGAATTGGACGAAATCTTTGGTGATAGTGATAGACCTTGTTCCTTCCAAGATACTTTGGAGATGAAATATCTCGAGCGATGCTTGATGGAGACGTTGCGTCTATACCCACCCGTATCAATTATGGGGCGTCGAATCAACACTGACTTGAAATTAACATCTGGAGACTATACTATCCCTCGTGGTAGTTTAATTATTGTGGGCACATTTAGGATTCACCGATCGCCTAAATTTTACCCGAATCCAAATATGTTCGACCCAGACAATTTCTTGCCGGAAAAGACAAGAGATCGTCATTATTATGCTTTTATACCATTTTCAGCCGGACCGCGATCGTGTGTTGGTCGGAAGTATGCAATGTTGAAGCTAAAAATTCTTTTGTGAACGGTAATGAGAAACTTTCGTGTAAAATCGAATATTAAAGAATGTGACTTTAAGCTCCAAGGTGATATTCTTCTCAAGAGAACTGAAGGTTTCAAAGTGATTCTTGAGTCGAGAAAATGAATTAAATTTCCTTACTCAAATTATATTTTTCCAAAGATCGATTCTAATAATGCAAATATGAAAAGTTAGATTTGCTCAATTTTTTTTTCTTATTGTTAATATTTAAATGCCTTATAAATATGTGGGTGTTTTATTTGAAAACAATGAAATTTTATCATAATTTATGGATTTAATACAGCTGAAAGTTTCAACCCAAAATCTGAATTTGTGAATAAAAATTTCAAGTGTTTTATAAAAATATATCGGCATTCTATAATAAAAATCATTCAATCACGATCAAAATAAAAAAATAAAATTGTATTCGAAAATCGTCAATGAAATAAACTAAATTCTCGTTTACATAAATTGACTCTCCTTCTCTTTAACATAATCACTCAATTTACCATATCACTTGTTCCAAATATACATTCTCGAAACTCGCCCATATATTGTCCATTTATTGAAGCCTAAAGATTTAGGACATCGTTTTGCATAGTATACTGTGTCACGACAGACATGGAAAACTAATCCGTTCCTGAAAGTTACCTCCTTATATTTATACACACACGCGCATACATATACAAAATAATTATTTTAATGTAACAAAATTAGCTCATTTAAAAATAATAATTTTCATCTTTGACATCAAACACAAAACATTCCTTCATTCATTGTATACTTGTTTCTTTTCATTATAAAATTACAGTACATTTGTATGGAAAAATTTTTAAAAAATTAGCCATAATAATAGTAATAATAACAATCGATTTGGCCAGCAGACAATTAAAAATAGATTGAAAGCGTGTGTGACAAAATGAAAAAATTTTGTCGGTCAGCAACAAAGAGACCTATCACGTTTTAAATTTGCTTCGTGCATTGTAATGCATCACACATGGCTCATAGAGGTGTATGTAGACATAGTCCGTATGAAATGAAATATATAAAGAATAAAATTTAAATTCTTGACAAGAACATTGCGTTTTCTTTGCCAAATGGTCCACCCCCACCATCTGACGTCAACCTAATATAAAAGAAAAAATGTCTCTGGGCTAAAACAGTCGAAAAAGTACTTCAGCTCTAAATAGTCGAGCTTGATCCTACTACTGAAAATGAGAAAAAAATTGTTAGTTTTGTTCTGCGTGGTCGCGATCGCGAGGAGTGAAACTCGCCCCGATGACGTAGGAACCTTGGAGATCCAGATGGTCCACAAGATGGACGAACTCAAAAAGTTACACAGTATTAAGTTGTTCGGGGACATTGTGACGCTGGATAAGCTGGATGACCAAGAAAGTGAAGGTGTTCATGAACGATCGAAGAGGATCGACGATCCTTTGATCGCGAGGGTTGACGAGTTTTTCAACACTAGGAAGATTAAAATTGCGTTGCCTAGTGATGGTTCCGCGGCAGATTTATTTGGCAGGGCATTGGGAAAAAAAAGTATTGACATTGAATTGAGGCAATTCACTACCGATGCTTCGGAAGGTTGGTTTAATTTATTACGTGCATTAGAAACGTGTGAAAAGTGTAATTGGTGTAAATTATTATTTTTTTTTTATTTTCACTCATTTTTTTGTGATATTGTCCAGAAATTTTTTAGTTAGTGCAAGTATCGTTGGCATTAATTTATTGATTTTAATACAAATTTTACATAATATTTAAGTGCGAACTTTTGCTAATTTTTGTCTGCATTTTTATTGCACAGCTGATTTTTTTTTAAAGTACAAAATATGTTATACATGCTCAGAAATTTATGATAATAGTTACTATTGTTCATCATCAATGATTACCATCTTGGATAAAAATTAAATAATTCTTTACATCAATGTTATCCCATACTGAAATAGTAATTTATGTCATATGACCGGAAAGTGGCGATTTTCTGACAACGACGATGTTGCGATATGAGCTTAAGGTTCGTGGCGGGAATGTACGAAAACGGGCGCAATTTTAACGTCCGAGGCGAAGCCGAGGACGGAAATTTACGCTCGTTTTCGTAAATTCGCGTCACAAACTTTAAAGCGAATATCGTAAAATCATCGTTGTCAAAATCACCACTTAGTGGCCAAATAACATACAATATTTTTTGTTATTATCGCTCCATAAGTTTAACTTTTGAGGGATAGGAGGCAAATAATGACATTCAAATTTTATGAAGTTTCACAAGAGCAAAAAAACTTAATTTTATATTATTATCTTTTTATTAATATTTATTTATAACGCGCTTGTTATTTTATTAACATTAGGTCCGCTTCGTAATAAACTGTCAGCAGAGAAAGAATTAGCGCCACTCAATAGTAACTAAGTTTAAAATTTACTCAAAATCCATCGGTCGGTACACTAGAATTTGATTTATTTTGTTCTAAATTTCATCCGATTGCACAAGGACAGTACGGAAAAGAAGGGGAAAGTAAACTTTGCGGCCTAGGCCGCGGAAAAAAGGCGGTATGGTAGAGTCTCCAAAAATGAGTATCTTTTCGGACGCCACCCAGCGCTTAAAAGTTGAACTTTTGGAGCGAGTATAACAAAAAAATATATCCGCGAGCAAGAATAAAAAACGCTACATATACGTCATATAGTTTTTTTCTGCCTGCGTATGTATTCACTATTATCTAGTATGTCAACCACTTACATAAAAATAACAACTGTTATGATTACCAAAGACTATTTTTACCATCCCGAGCTTCTAATGGTTTTCATCTTAAGATCTAAATACAATAGTATTTAAAAATACCACTATAGTTACTAATTAGTTTTTTCTTTTTTTACGAATCTTTATTTTCCATGTCTTCAAAATTTTTAAATCAAGCTTATTATCCACCTCTACGGAAAAAATGTATATGAAAACATATAAGCAAATATATAAAAAATTTATGTCCCATGTATATCTTATTTATATGAATTTTCGCCTAATACAAAAAATATAAATATATGAATATAAAAAAAACTGAAATTTTCCGAAAATCGGTAAGAGGTAATTGGGTTATTTAAGCCGTTAACTTGTCAATTTTAGTCTGTTTTCAATAGCAATAATTTATATTTGTTTCATATATGAACGGATATATGAAAACACATAAAAATATATAGGTTAACATATAAGCAAATATATAAAAAATTTCTTATATGCGTTTTCGGCGAAAATTTATAAAAAATTTGAAAATTTTGATAATTGGTGGGAAGTATAGGGTTTTAATTATTACTGTTTATCCTGTAATAAAATTAAGATGAAAAAGATGTGTTGCAAACTATTAGTAACGTGATTGGTCGAATATATCATAAGCATGAAAATTTATGCAAACTCTATATTCAGGCGCGCGCAAATTAAATTCTAGTATTAGTTAAAAGACATGGAATATATAAATTTTTCAAAATATTTTTCTGTCAGTATTAGAAAAAGTTTCAAATTTTAAAGAGAATATTTCCAATATGAGCCGATAATGACTGTCATTTATTTATAGTAATAATCACTAGCATCATTTTCAATCCGCGATGCTAACTATTATCATTTTGTAATACGAAGATAAATATCTAATATTGTAAGTATTAAAATGATGATAATATTAATATTATCATCATGACAGTATTCTGAATTCCACCATAATTTGATGATACCTAATTATTATCATAAATTTCTTATCGTAAGATTTTTTCACTTACGGAGGGTTGAAAAGAAAAGAGGGTTGAAGTTAGAAAAGATCGAAGGTTCGAATTTTGGTAAAAAAAACTCAATTATTTAAAAATTTTACCCGGACAAGACACATTTTATTCGAGAATGTTACTAATAAGTAATTTTTTAACATCAGAATTTTATCATTCGACAAGGAATCACTGCACTATCAGCATAAAATTCTTACAAAAATTTGTAAAATAAAATATTTTATTGTTCAAATTAATTGCATTTGATTCAAAAATATTTTTGCTTTTTATAGAAGGCCAATAAAGCTCAAATTATCCATTTAAATTAAAGAGGTTTTTTGCTTTGATTGATAGGTAAGTGTTAGGTTCTAAAAGGAAGGGAATACAAAAATGTATTGCTATAGAAATTTTTATGTAGTCTAAGCTCTACTGTATCTAGAGGCTGTAGGAAGTAGAGAAGATTCTTGGTCGTTTTTTCGCAGACGTTAAAAAGAGAAAAATGTTCTTTTCGGCTCATCAAATTTCATGGTAATTTTTTCTCACATTTCTACGGTAGCTGTAACAAGATACTTAACGAGAAGAATCAATATTTTACAGCTCAGGTTATTTTATAGCTCACAGAATCATAAGACTTTGAAAATTCATATTTTTTTGTAGCAGTGTAATTATTGCCGGTCCGAACAAATTTTTCTAATTTAATTTAGCCTTAAGTAAGTTTTAAATAATTAAATTTATCTTCAGTCCAAGTATTTTTTCGTTAGACTGAACTTAGATTTTTTAATTTTATAAAATGTATAGTCAAAATATTTGGATTTAAATGAAATGTAAATGACTTTATTTAATTATTTTGAGATAGAAAATGACTAATTTTAATAAATAAAATGAAATAAATTGGTTTAAAGAAATAAAAAACAAGATTTAATAACAAACTACACTTAAAATTAAAAATTATAAATATCTATAAAAAAAAAGTACAACAATTTCATTAAGCACCTCCACTATTTTTGCAGAAAATAATTGTTTCTGTTAATCACTGCTCTATTTTAAACTCACTAAAGTAAATTAATTTGAATTTGGCTTGTTATAAAATCTTGTTTTCAATCCGTTTATAAAATTGTTTGAGCGCGGTAAATAATGCAACTAATATTATTGAAAAGTAAGAAAAATTCGCTTGTCTATTTTGACTTAGAAAAAATATCTTAAGTAATTGTTCATAATTCATAGTAATAAAAAAAAATTATTAACTAAAAAAAGAAAAATTATGATTAGCACCAAGTTTATAAGATTAAAATTTTTTTAAGTATTTTAATATTCATTGGACTGAATATTAAATTTTAATTCCGAAAAAAAAATAAAAAATCTTTTTTTTTGTACATTCTATTTTTCATAAAATTTTTTCTACTCTCTTGTAATTTTATTATGTAGTGCTTTAAAAAAAAAAATTAATCAAAATAAAACTAGGAAAAATTTATCCTGCCAGAAGACTAAAATTCAAGAACATTCTGACCTAAAAAAATGAACATTGTAACTTTGTTATTATTTTAAATATTAAGTTTAAATACATTTTAAATCATTACATATATTTATATTTAAATCTATGAATTATTTATTTATATTGAATTTCTTTGTCATTTAATAAATAAAAAATTTCAAGATTTTAAAAGATCATTTGATACAATACTCGATCGAGAAAATTAATCATAAAAATTAGCCCCGCGTGTTATCAAGTTACAAAATAATTAATTTAAAAAATCAATGAGATTATTAGATAAAATTAGATAAAAATGATATAATTAGATAAAAAAGTAAAAAATTCTAAAATGACAAGTATTAGAAAAATAATTTGGGCGTGAAAGATAAAAATCATTCGGTTTTACGATGTTGATCTCCAGCAGAGTTAGCAATCGAATGACAGCTACCTCTGGAGGTGGCAGACTCTTATATAGTATTCAAGATCTCACGAGTTCTACCAATTGCGGAAAAGTAGGGCATTGACTTCCTCAGAAGATTGGTCGATTAGTAGGTCGATAGTTTCTTCATTACATCAAGCACCTGGTTCGGAAATAAGTGGAATTCTTTGATCATTAAGAAACGTTATACGTCATCCGTAAATTATGAATTTATTACTATTATTATCATAACATTAAATTTTTTTTTTTAATAAATCAAAATTTTTAAGCAAATTTTTAATGATTCTAAAATTTCTGAAGACAAAATTTCGTATGAAAATAGTATATGTATATCAATAGATGCATTGAATGTAGCATATAGTAGAAGAGAAATTGTTAGACCTAAGCTGAATCACGCATCAAATTGTAGTTTGTAGGACAAAGAAAACGGTAAAAAATAAAACATGTGTAAAAGTAGCATGTGTTGATTATGAGAAGAAAGGAAGAATAATGAGGATAGGGTCACTGTCAATGAGAGTGTCGTATGCACCGAAGTATGTATGTTGTATTCAGTGTATACTATTATAGTATTGGTACTTATGTCGATAGATATGACATTTATTAATAAATTCATAAATTTAGTATATTAATGGTAATAATAAAACAAGCCTTTGATAACAAATAACGATTAAAAAATTTTAAATCAAGTAAAATTTTTTGAACCAAGAAAAATTTCTAAGATCAAAAATTTTTTTACTTGATTGAAGATAATCGAACTTTATAAAATGATATTCTCGATTCAAATAATTTTTTGTTAATAGTGTAGTTTTTTTCTCTGAGGGTTGTTTTGATAAGAAATTCAGATTTCAACAATAATCGTAAGATATTTTATTATTTTTCCGCATATTTATTTAAATTCAATCAATCAAATATTTAATTAAATTATTTTTCGTATACTTTTGCAATCTTAACTTATCATAATAAATTATTGAAACCGGTAAAAATATTTTTTATGGCCTGATATGAGTTGATCTGGTTATAAATATCTATATATGATAATAAAATATAAATTTTTATGTTGTATTAGACAGAAGTTGACTAATCAAATCAAGAACCAATTATAGATAATCTTTCAAAACAGTAAACAAATATTTTTGAGCTTTTAATATTCTTTTATTGATATTGTTAAATACGTAGGGGAGAAGGGAGTCAATTGAACTACGGGGCAATTGAACCAGTCGAATTGAAAAATCGAAAAAATGCTTCATGCTCTTAGAATTAGATTCTAATATGTTAAACTCTGGTATGATCAAAATTTGAAATCATTGCGATTACTAAATTTTGAAAAATTGAGATTTTTGTATTTTTAGGTATGTAAACATTTTTTTCGGCTGGTGACAAATTGTTCAATAATATTTTAGTTTTTGAATTAATTGATAAAATTTGAATTGTTGTAATTGTGTATACTTATACTTTATAATCCCCAACTTCGTTTATAGTGATATAATAGTTTATTTATTTATTTATTATTTATGAAAAGTTCGGGTTTGAGTTTTAAATATTATTGGTTCAATTGACCCCGAGCAGTGGTTCAATTGCCCCCGAACGGGAGTCGATTGAGCCATTCGACGCATTTGGATAAATTAATAATTTTTTAAAATTCACGTTGTTTATTGACTAATTTATGTATTGATAATAATAGTAGACTTAATAAACTACCATTCCAAGAAAAAAAATTGTTATTTAGTTTTAATTCGAATAATAAAAAATTGCTAAACTTTTTTTGGTTCAATTGACCCCCTTCTCCCCTACAAAAAATTATTTCTGTAATTAAAATACACAATAATTAAAAAAGTTAATTTCTTATTTTGCGGACTCAAATCAGTCTGAACTATCGACATATTTATTGTAAAAACTCATAACTTTGATTTTTTCAATGAAAATTGTTTAGGAAAATTATTTTTCAAAACCTTAAATTAACCATCGTTCTTGGTCTAGTGTAAATAACCAGTTTATTTTTAAAAGTGATTTATTAATCATTCAATTGTAATACATCGAGCACTTTTACAATTATGTTTTATATCGTGATAGACCCTGTCCTTATTAAAGCATAATCAAGTGTTAGTGAATTATTTTCATTTTTAATTTATTTATAAATTTAATTTTAATTTTCATTACTGATCAGTTTTTCATCGCAAAAATTTGAACAAGACCACTTGACATATTGGGGTAAAAAATGATTTTAATTTTAGAAAATATTTCAAATTCAACTCTCTTGGTAGGAGATGATTCAGCAATCATGCACTCTCTATCGGAAATTTTCTATACTATTTTTGGTTCAAAAATTATATCAGGCCATATATACCCATTAGGATGAGTCAAAAAAACTAACCTATAGAGTTTATGGCTCATAAAGGACCGGTATACCTAGAGATAAACTCTTCCTTCTGGAAAAAATTTTAGCTCAACTTTAAAAGATGTGCGTAGCTATTTGAAATTTCCTATTTAAATGACACGTAAAAAATTTTGATTTTTTATAAAAGCTGCACTAACTTTTAGCTTAGAATAAAAATTTTTCACTTGCATATTCTTTTAGAGCATTAAATTTTCTAGAAAAAAGTTTCTGATATGTAACTTCTTAAGTTAATAATTCATATACTTACAGGTCATTAAAATTTGACATAGATTAAAAAATAGTTTCAGGAGTTTATAATATTGAAAATACCCATATTATATTAAACAAAAGAATTATTGTTTTTAAAGTAAGAAAGTTATACAAATTTTGAATGTCCTTCAAAAAACACTGAAAATTTTTGAAATTTGAGTAAGCAAAACTGATAAAATCATGCAAAAGCTGATTGTTTGCTGTGTTTAATGCGGTTATTATCATTATTTTTTATTGCTATTTTTTTATTTATCATTATTATATTGTTTCTATAAAATAGACGCCGAAAAACGTTATATACAAAATTCATTGAGCTTATTAAGCTTAATTCATTCAATAGTTTGTTTTTGTATCACATCAAATTTTTTTGCTTATTATTATTGTACAATTTGTGCTACACATTATAATTTGTTCAATTATTTAGATAAGTCGTAAAATCTAATTGACGTAAAAAATATTAAAGCTTACAATGAATTAAAAAAATTATTTATTAATTTATTTTTAAAATTAAAATTTATTTATTCATGTAGAAATAATAATAAATTCAATTTTGTTCCAGCCCGAACAAAACTAAAGAGAATGATGTTACCCTTATTACTCGCCCTGAAGCTCAAGGCCCTGATAGTCTTGCCAATAGTGATAACTTTGATCGGCCTTGTTGGCATAAAAGGGCTCGGCGTGGGCCTAGCAGCCCTTCTTCTCTCTGGCGCAGTGGCCCTCAAGGCCCTTTTAACGCCCCCACCATCTTACCCGGCCCGCGTCAGCTACGGAATCGTCAAGCCTGAAGTCTACCACGAACACTGGCACCGGTCTCAGGAGGAAGTCAACCAGCCCTACAGGGGATGGGCGCCCGAGTTGCCGCTCGAGCCCTACCCTTACCATGAGCTACCTTGAAGGCTTTATTATAAATTTTAAGTTTTATTTATGTATTTAATTTTATTTATGTATAAAATATTTATGGTAATTATAAATTACAAATAAAAGACAATAAAAAATTTTTTTCAATTTTCTAGAAACTTAATTTTTTTTTATCTACGAACAAATTATTATTTAACATGTCTAAAATTTTTTGATGAGAACTAAAATTATTTATTGAGTTTGAAATTTCAAAAATTTTGAGAAATCTATTTCCAGTCGAAATTATGGCCCTATGTTAAAATCAAAACAAATCTTCATTCCTACTTTTGCCCTACACTAAGAGAAAATATAGTTCTCTGAAGTAGGAAACTCTAGTTAAATAGCATCACCATGCACTATTTAATTGAAGTTTATTAACCTAAAATTATTTATTATATTGAACCCCAATACATAGTTACTTGAACTATTTTTAGTTAAATATGGGCTTAATAGTCATTTTGATTTACCTGAACCTAGAAAACAGACATAATAATTTGGATAGCCCGTACCGGGAATTGAACCCGGATCTTTTGGTTACGCACCAAGGGCTCTTCTCGTTGCTTTCTAAGACATAATCCGTAACAACCTTTCAAGCATTTGGTAATTTATTGTTTACAGTCAACGCTCTCTGTATTTGACTCGCCCGTACAGGACCATTCTCTGTATTTGACTCGTCCTTGTCCATAAGAGTTGTGTAAAATCGTCAAATATAGAAGAGGAATGGTCAAATACAGAGAGGTCCAATACAGAGAGCATCGACTGTAACTCGATAACAGCAAAATGATTATTAAAACATAGTCTATACAACTATCTATCAATAGTTACTTCAACGAATGCATAGTTCGAGTAACTACAAAGAAAAAATTCAGATAACTATATTTTTATACTTGTGATGATGTAATTCAGCTCACTATGCACTTTCTTCTCCTATAAGAATAATGAAAAGAGCCTCGTACACTGAAAAAAATAAACTTGATTCAAGATAAAAAATTCTTGAATCAAAAAAATTATTATGAAGAATTTCATCGTCTTGAATAAAGCAGAAAAAGTATTGAACTAAGGAATTTTACTTGCCTTAAGTAAATTTTACTCGAATCAAAATTTGAGTCCATATATAATCTTATCTTATCTTGAATCAAGACGAAATATTTTCGTCTTGATTCAAGATAAAATAAAACTCATAAAAATGATTTTCAAAGTTCAAGAGTATTTCTCTTGATCCAAGTATATTCTTTTTCATTATATTGTCCTGAATATAATTCTTTTTCTTCTAATTCTACCTCTTAATTTACACAAATAAGAAAATTTTTCCGAAGAATTAAGTTGTCTTCGAGCAAGAAAAATTTTTTTCAAGACAAAAAAATTAGTTCTTCAGTAAAAAAATTTTTTTTTATCTATGAACCTATAGTCTTATCCTCCATAATGTAGAAAACTATAATATTGTCCTGTTCTGATACCCGATGAGTCTTTCTGATAAAAAAAATAAATGTGTCTTTTTAACTTCATGGGATTAAAAATTTATTTCTATAATTTTTGTTCAATTATAGTGCCTAATACGTAAGTTTGAATTTCTTCGTAAATGTGTTATGAAATTTCAATTTTTCAACAACTTTACTACTAAAAAACTCTTTCAAGTCTTCAAAATATATAAAATTTTCATTTATATTGATATTAATAGAACACATTATCGTAAAAAATGACTTTATTATAGTTTTGACACCCACTATTTTATTACTCTCAGTACTTGATGCTTAATAATAGAATTAATAATTCTAGTATCAAATTATTATCCAAGAGCTATAAATTTAATAATGAAAAATAATTTTTCTTTAATTTAGATGGAATTGTTTAAATCAAGTAGTCCGTTTTAAATAATAACAATCAGTTAAATTTAATCAACTGCATTATAAATTAAAAAAAATATAATATTGTTGGCTCACGTGCTTGTAATTTTATCTACTTTACAATTGCTAATTATTTCATAAGCATGATAAATAATGTATCAATTTTTAACAAATGTCACGTTCATTCGTGATTTTTCATTAATATTTTTAACAGTGAGTTAACCGTTGACAATCATACAAATTATATATAGATTAATAATAGCCAAGTTTTTAATCGAAATCTGATTTAATTATAATTTAACAAAATAATAATTCTGTAAAGGTCTTATTATGTCAATCGTAAAAGTTTTCACAAATTCATTAACTTATTAAAACTTAACATTCCATAAAAACGTCTGTAATAAAAATAAAATAAAAAAATGCATGAGAAAGGCTGTTGACCTGAATACCGTTGCCCCGCGTTCTAGGTGGGAGAGAACGTGAATGGATAAAAAAACTCTGTTAGGAAGAGAGTGAGGAAGTGAGAAGTAGGCCAGTGGGCCAGAAAAAACCGGGAGAGAGCCTTGAATTAATGCGACTGGCCTTCTTCTGTAGCCTCGAGCAGAACAACATCTCTCTTTCTCTTTCCCTCGTGCTGTTTCTCTTTATCCTGGTTTTCCTCCTCCTTCTCATCCTCACTTAAGCACGAGTCACCCACACATACCCATACATACGAACAATATATTACTACAGTCATCAGTGCTTGTACAAGTCATCGTCTCCTTCTACTTATACTATATACTGCTTACTGGCGAGTTTATTATCAAGGTTAGTGTGCCATTGCCTTGGCCCTGGACTCGTATTCCACCGTCAAGTATATGGCCATGGCCGTCAATCGTGACACTGTGGCTTGGAGCCGCGAGGCCAAGGTGGGGGCCATTTGACGTCATTTATACTCCTACTATGTTCTAGAGAGACTTTACCTTCACTTTGTATTCCACTTCTTATTCTTGTATTTTAATTTTTATTTATCATTATTATTATTAATTTTTTTATGTGGTAGTAGTTATGTAGAGCGAAGTAGGGATTAAAGAAAGATAGGAGAGATACGAATAGATTATAATGATGATAATAATAGTAGTAATGAAAAAAGTAGAACCTGTAGAGATTGTGATGGTAAGTAGTAAGTAGTATAGTAAGTCCGTACTGATACGAGTATATAAACGCGAGTCGGTATCACGGAAGTCAACATAACACATAACGTCGTCATGTTGCCAAGGCAAGCGAGGAATCGCTAGCCACATGTGCCGCAAGATAATATACCGTTCGGTACATTGAACTATGAGTCAAGGCTACTACATATTATAAACAATATTCCTTATACCTCCTACTGTTTTATGTTTAATTACTTCACTACTATTTTTATTGGCATTCTAATGACTATTTTTTAATTGTTTAAAATAGAAATTTTTTATGACTTTTTGATCCATTGCTAATTTATTCATTTATGAAATTTTTATGGAATAAAGTTCTTTAGTATCTTTAATAATTAGAAAAGATTATAGTTTTAAAAATTAACTGTACTTACAATAATGTGACTCATATTCAATAATCGGTATTTAAAATAAATTTTTTATTTTTGCTCTTTACTTTTTGATAAATTCAATGATAAATAAAATTTTTATCAGAATACAGTTATTTTATTAAGATAAAATTATTAATTTAATATTGACTTAAATATTTTTTCGGCATAAAAAATTAATAATTTTTTAAAATAATAAATTAATTTATGAGAGTGATTTTTTTATTTAATTGATAAAAAAAAATTATAAGTCTTAATCAAAACATTCCCTGAAAATTAAAATATCTGATGCTGCAATTTCAGTAATTACCCATAGTTTTTTCATTACGAATATTAATTATTTCTTCTATTTAAAAACTTTCAACTTTTTTGGATATTATCATTTTTTTTTTTTTTTTTTTTTTTTTTAAGAAATAATAGAATGAAATGAGATAGTATTTTGATTTACGTTCGCAATTAAATTATTCATTCAGTTAATGAGAGAACAAATTAAGTCAATGCATCTGCACTTCTATTGAAATAGCGGGAAATATTGCAATTTAATGCGGACCATATAACTTATTGTAAGAAACTACGATTACACATGTATAAATGCTTGCTTCTAGCTTAGAAAGGAGTCTTATGAGCTTCTACACACTGGTCAAAGACGGAACGCGTCAATTTAGAATCACCGTTGACATCTGTTGGCGCATGTGTGTACTACCTTCCAATTAACGGAGCAACATGCATGCCTCGCTGTAATCATTTATGTGTTCGAATTTATTATGTTACCTTGCAGTTATGCTGATATCTTATTGAGTATGATAGATAAATTTAATTTTGAAAAGATAATTAATTACTACAACAAAATTTTATTATGGTCATTAATAATTGATGGTCTTACAATGAAAAATAATTTTTATTTGAATTAATAAAACAAATTTTTATTTAATTACTACAAAGAAAATTGAAGTTTTTGAAGTAAAACTTCTTTAGGCGCGACTAGGGAGTAACTCAGATTTTTTTTCTGACAGAAGTAATGCTTACTATAGTCTACGTAGTTTCCGCTATTCAAAAATAATAATTTGGATTCGTCGTAATTAAATGTCATATACTTCACGCTTCTTGACTTATGCGCTAGCTAGTGGCAAATATCATAATCAATTAGGATTATTTATTTCCAATATTTTAAAACAGATCAATTGTGAATAGCAGAGTGAATAAAAATTCAACAATTTAAAAAAAATTATTTTAAATTGCAAAGTTTTTTGAAAATCTCTAAATATACTTGTTTATTTATTACTTTTGTAATAAATAAATTATTAATAAAATTTCTGACGATTGCGACATTCTATAAAATTCAATTTGGAAAATCCAAAAGTGCACGACTCATAATGCTCATTTAATTATGAAATATTAAAAAAAAAAAAAAAACATAAGTCGTTCAAAATTAGTTGCCGAAAAAACAGCTGTACTAGGAAGGTAATGCACAGGCGCCCCTGGTGGAATAAATGTACATAATTTGTATAGATATATCACCATCCATGTAAATTTTACATGGATATATTTATAGACATACAGTCTTCTGGCTTTTTTATTTCGTTAATTGTACATGAATGACACTGAATTACCTAACCATTCGCATTCGGTGACCTACAATTATCCTAAAGAATTACAAAAAAAAAAAAATTTAACTTAATTGATGCATTTTTCCGCCAGTTATAGTGTTTTCAGAGTTTCATACATGACGGACAGGAAAATTTTTTGACCTATTTTGGGGTTTTTTTTCCGGTTCTAGTAAACTAAATCAATTTTTGATTTAGTTCACTAGAAACCATGATAAAAGGGCCATGTTAATGTTTTTTTTTTTTTTAGAAATAATTTTACTTAATTGTAAATAATTGTGAGAAATTTTGGCGGGATTAATAAAGGCGGGAAGCCAAATATAACTCCATTATAATGCGATATTTATTATTTAAGGTAAAATTTAATCATATCAATGATATGTGCCGTCGACGCCAAAGAAGTTTTACTTCAATCGCGCGTAAAGGTTACACGCACACACTTTTTTTTCATTAAAAAAAAGTTAAATAAGTCTTTAATAATTAAAAATTTAATTTTTTTTTAATTTTCTGAAAAATTTCATTTATTTATTAATTTTTTTTTTTTTTTTCGAGTACAAACTCTGAGTATACTAAACGCGCCAAGTGAATAGTTTCGTTATGTCCAATAGATGGCGAATGATAGTACAACGTTTTCAATGTTGAAGCCCTAAATCAAGTGATTATCTACAGTTTTGAATTTATAAATAACATTATTTTCTTTGTTATATCTTAATACGTTTTATCATGACAAAATTATTTCCGTTATCAAATGATAATTCATAGTTATTGATCAAAAATTTATTAAAATTAATAAATAATGTATATCTATGATCTGCCCGGGAAAAACGGATTAGATCTGGCCATAAACATATGCTAAGGCAGATGCTATGCCTTTGTAAATATGTATATATATAAATATATATCACCCATACCTACCCACGTCTCATCCTCAATTCCCGTCCTAATTCCCTTCCTATAATGTTTGTTGATGTATTTTTTAATACCATAATTTTTGACATCAATTCCATTCATCTTGGTTAACTCTTATGTTATTAAATTAAATATTGATATACCTAAATATTTTATAACTCATTGTAGTTTAATTTTTTGTAAATGGCGAGATCTACTAAACGTAGCCAGCCATCATTTATTCTTACCTACTGTTAAAGTTTTTTGATGTAATTTTTAGACTTAAGTATTTCTTATGTATTCTTTTGAGTATAAATAAAAATCTACATTTTCAAAAAAAAAAGCCATCATGCCGCTTTAATTATTTAATTTATTAAATTCTAATAAATATTTTTTAACATTCGATAAATATTTATTTGGGAGGAAAGTATATTTAGTAAAATAGTTTATGTATTTATTAATAGTTAACAAATATTGTAGTTATATCTGGCCAGATATAATAAAATCTTTTTATGTCTGATTTTTTTTTCAACCCAGATATAGTTATATCTGTTTAGATCTGATCAGATATGACTAGATCTGATCATGTCTAATGTATTTATCAACTCAGATATAGTTATATCTGTTTAGATCTGATCAGATGTGACTAGATCTGATTATGTCTGATGTATTTTTCCACTCAGATATAGTTATATCTGTTTAGATCTGATCAGATATGACTAGATATGATCATGTCTAATGTATTTATCAACCCAGATATAGTTATATCTGTTTAGATATGATCAGATATGACTATATCTGTTCATGTCTGATGTATTTTTCAACTCAGATATAGTTATATCTGTTTAGATCTGATCAGATATAACTAGATCTGATTATGTCTCCAATCCCATGTCTGATCAGATATAAATAGATCTGACCAGATATAATTAGATCTGACCAGATATAATTATATCTGGTCAGATCTAAACCGTTTTCCCCGGGTGGTTATCAAAGTACAATAAAAATATTTTAAATCTACTCTCTTAAAATAAATCAGTGAAATTTAATTGATTTAATCTGTAAATCCAGCTATGACGATAATTCACTGATTCAACCAGTGAATTCCAGTGGTTAAACCAGTACAATAGAAAAACATCCACAATCATTGTTAAAACTAGTGAGTTCCACTAGTGAATCAGTGAAATTTTACTGGTTCATCAGTGAAATACTCTGGGTAATAAAGAGATTGAAATTACAAATTAAAGGTTATAAATAAGTTTTATTTCATTAACTATGAAAACAATGCAAAAATTATTGCAGTTTTTTAATTTTTAGTTTTAACTACTGTTATACAAAATAACAATAATCTGAGCAGGCAGAATATTAAATTATGTTGAAACAATCACATAGCATAAAATAAAGTAACATAAATAAAGTATTATTATAAAAATAAAATAAATTAATAATTATACGCGATTTAAGTAGATATCTTACTCTTCTTCCATCTATTGTTCAGTTTCTGTATTATTTAAGGAACTATGTAAGAAAGAATCGGCACTGCGGGCAGACGCTAGATTAAATACGGAATTATCTATAAAATTGTGAAAGTTGTCCAAACTGGGTTAATAACTTAAATCAAACGCATAGAATAGTTTGTACGACGTAGAAAAAAAACCGTTGCAGGTTTGTAATCTTTCGTAAAATCAATTAAATGTCCATCTAATTGTGCAAAATATGTATTCTTCTGACCATTCATTACAGTCATAAATGGTTGAACATTCGTGGTCGCTTTGCTGTTAAAATTATCAACATAATTTTGTATGTTGGTTCCTTCACACAAAACATTTATATAATCGTTTATTATTTGTTTCGTCTAAAAAATCTAAATGAATATATGCAGCGAAAATATTCAATACTTCAAACTTACAGAAATTATGTGTAGCAAAGAAGGATTAGGAAATGTAGTTACATTTTTTACTTCATCTTTTGATGAGTTTGATACACATCAAGTTAGTACAGATAATATGTTGATACTTCCCTCATCATAAAGGTTAAGTCGCAATTTAACTTTTTAATTATATTTTTAGCACCTTGAAATAGTTATTTCCGATACATATGCGTAAAGGGATTTTGAGGGCTTGAAGTAACGTCACAAGTTTGAGGCTATGGGCGCATTCTCACCAAGACCGAGTTATTTATCCGGACGAGAGTAGCGACGGATATAGTAACATAACCAACATAACTATACCTAGGCGCATGCGCGCACAGCTGATCGAGATCCACTGGTTGAATCAGTGAATTCGGAATTCACTGGTTAAACCAGTGAAGAACTTGAAAGTTCAGTGATTTACCAGTAAACTTTCCACTCATTGGTTGAATCAGTGATATGGAATGACAGGAATATATTTAACAAATGACATCAACAGTGTATATTATGGTGTTTTTGAGGTAATAAATTGTAGAATTTATCAATTTTGGTCAATATATATTACTGTTTATTATAGAACGCCTAAAAAACTGTCAATAAAGACACGAAACGTCACAAAATAATAAAAATTCTTGTCATTATTTTTCCGATTCTATATCTTCTCAATTTTAAAACAACTGTTCATTATCAAACATTTTATAATTATATGAAATAGAAAATTTTTGCATAATTAGTCAAAAAATATAATTTTTAGCAGGACTTTCGTGTAATTATTTTGTATATGTTAAGTAGGATACAATAATGAAAACCCATCTGATGGACATTAAATTGTATTTTAATTTATAAATGTTTGACTGAAATATATAGTTAAAGTAAGCACGTACTAAACGGCAATAAATTTAAAACGGTATTATTACTTTCTTGAAAGCAAACAGATTAATACTTGTTTTTTCAGTCCGAGCAAATAACACGCTATTGATTAGATGATAACATGTAATAAGGATTATATGATACGTTAAAGTGAAAATGTTTATTGATTATAATGTTTCGCTGATTAAAGTGGATTGCAGTCCTGCACATTATTTACGACTTTCACACGTAGAACTGACAATTTTAAATGTTTTTTTTTTCTTGTATCTTTTAATGATTTTGTCAATCCATGAACAACAAATTAAGGTGGTTATCCTATGAGACGACCTATTTTTTAAAACTTTTTTTTTCCAAATTTTCCTGTTTTCACAAATATTTCCGACTTCAATTTCCATGACAATGAGTATTACTCCCCTCTGAAGATGCCGATATAAAAAAAAAAAAGAAAGGGTCTGCGTGATTTTAATTTTGAGGGTATTAGAAACTGGAAAAATGATATGTTTTAAAAAATTAATGATCATCATAAAATTTAAAATTTACTTTTAAAAGCATGTTAAATTAAAAGATTTTAATATTTTAGAATGATTCTAGTCTTAGCTTTGATAAATTGAAATGCCTTTTGGTTTCTTTGATTTCAGATAAATTAATAAGCCAGAATTATGGATGGAAAGAATTATAAGTGAAAATTACTGAAAGGGTTATGCAAAAATTAAACAGCTATCTTATGTTACAATATGCTATTAAATTTTCAGGTATGAAAATGTAAAAACTACACTGTTTAATAATATCGTATTTACAAAAATAAATCATCAAATTTACAAAAATGGATCTGTAAAAATAACATGTCCGGAAAAAAAATTTTATATCATTGTATGAAACTGTATATTAATGTTTTAATGTTTACATCAAATTTGATAAGAGAATTTTAGCTAGATATACATTTTTTTATTTTACCGTTTTATCTAGTGCATTTTTCCAATGCAAAATTTACAAATTTTCTAATTCTAAATTTATATTTTTACCTTGTGAATTTAACATTGTAGAAATGTAGAATTTTCATTTTTCCTGTGTGAAATTGATGTTTTCAAGTTAACAGTTATCAGAATATGAAAATTTTATATTTAAAAATGTAAATTTGCCAGATGTCTTGTCAGAAGTAAAACTATAAATTTAACAGGTTTTTCCGTAATTTTGAAAGGATTTTTTTCCGTGTAAAGACTGCTTTTTTAGACATCGGTACTTTTGTATTTATCTGATACTTATTACGATGAAGATTTTACTTGAAAAATTTTTTAGCTTACTGTTAAAATATCAATGAATACATGATGAAAAATTTGAACTTCTATTCGCTTATAGTCCGTCAAAAAAAAAAAAATAAATTCCAAAAAAATTTTTTTAAAAATTACACTGCCCTGGCTAACCAACTTACATGAAATCTTGCCTGTAAACAAATTGGAAAACGCAATCGTAAAACAAGTTCTTCATCGCAGTAATTTTTTCCAGCAAAATATCGTCCATCAATAAAATTCCAGCTCAAAAAATAAATGTCTCATAAAATAGACATAAATAAATCAAATAACTTTTACCCTACTAAAAATATAGTAGCTTACGACTCAAACAATTTCCATTTTCAGTTTTTACGAAAGCGTTTACAAAATATAAACATATTTAAACTCAACAGTAGTGAGCCAACGTAGTGTCTTACCCAAACACATCTCCGAGTTTTTCACACAAATTCACGATAGTTTTTTATTCTCCGCTCTATTTGACATAGCGAATAACCCAAAGGCAAAACAGTCTGGCTCTTTTATCTCTGTTTCGTCTCATCTCTTTTAGCCGGTGAGAGGAAGACCAAACACCTTGCATACAAACAAAAGTTATAATAATAACTTATGAAAAGGCGGGTCCGATAGTGCGCTCTGCTCTAGCTTGAAGGAGAATGTAATATGAATTGTCGAAAGGAAAAAGTACTTGTCCTGGTGCTCTAGGTTACATCTAGGTATATATAGTCCATCTATCTGCAGATTCTGGTCAGTGTGCAATCACCTCTTTTGTAGTAAAAATCGGTCCAAATTTTATCACAAAAACCGTGGAATTTAAATAAAAGCTATGAAAACAATATTGTCGGTGATGTTGATCTTAACAGTCGATTACGTTTGTGGTGAAATCGACCCTTGGAACTCACACCAGTTAATCGGGGATGCTCCCAATAATGCGAAGATCAAAGACTTTAAGGACAAAGAAACGCTAATAAGCAAAGATTGCGTTAAATCATACAGTATGACGTGTTTGAAGTTGGACGTCGTGTCTTTTGTAGACAAGCTTTCGGAAACTCAAAGCTTGGGACTCTTTCCCGGGATTTCGGTGGTCAAGGAAAATAACTCAGATAGTATGTCTACTTCTGAGGTGATCGCTAACCTGGCGAGAGACTTTCCAAATGACATCGAAAAAAGGCTAGATGTGTTTTTAATGCACAAAATTGGGATGTATTTAAATAACCACGCAATTTCTATCAAGCTGTTTGACGCTAAGACTTTGGAAGCTGCGAGGAGCTTCAATAAAGAGATCGCTGATTTTGGGACAGACTCAGAGAGTGGTAAGTTTTTAGCAAAAAATTATGTAATTTAGCAAATGCGTAGTGATTTTATGATAAAAATTTTTATCTGATTCATTAAACAGGTCGTGGAAAAAAGGACAAAGGGATGGGAACATTAACAGCAGGATTGATGATGATGAAGGGGACACTGGGAGCCCTAGGATTCGGAGCCCTCGCGATGTTAGCCGGCAAAGCCCTAATGACCGGTCTGATGGCGCTGATGTTGTCGGCAATTGTGGGCCTTAAATCACTGACCGGCGGTTCGGAGAAAAAGACTACTTATGAGGTGATTGCAAAACCGGTATACTCGAATTCGCACTCTCACAGCAGCGAAGAACACCATGCAGGACACGGGTATGGGCACTCGGGCTACGGAAGGTCCATTGACTTAACAGAATCTGTAGTCAAGGAAAGTATTCAGAAGTATGGAAACGTTCGGAATCGACGTAGTTTTTAGTCAAGACTTAGAAAAAAAAAAAAACAAATAAATATACTTCTAAATTTTCCAACCAATCTGTCATAGAACTTTGATGCTAACTTAGAGTATTTTATTGTAGATACTTTACTTCGTAAGTTTAATTTGTTATTTATTTTGTATTTTATTTTTTTTTCTAAATATTTTAAGATAATAAATTCATTATTTGTACCTGTGTTACTTACGTTCGAATTGTTTATAATCATATGTGATCACGAATCAGTCATATGATGACATCATTCACACATATGCATGTATACGTCATATATATTTTTATCTTATTAGTCAAAGTATTACATATAGACACGTATTTTCATATGTGGACATATATGCTTCAGACATTAGAATAAATGTTTATATATGAACATCAGACATGAACGCTTATGCTCATATCTGCCTCACATGTGAGCATAATCGTTCATATGTGGATCCATGTATGCTATATTACATATAAACATATATATTCATATGTTGACGCATGTGCTTCACATATAAGCATTGGGTGTTTATCATTCTCATATGCATCCTACATGTACTTTCAAAATATACGTGAAGATATGTATTATTTCTGAAATGTCTAAATTGAAAAGCAAAAGATATTTAAGATTATATTAAATAATTAATGATATTTGTGTTACATTGAAACTAAATAATGATTAATATGCAAGTATCAAGGTTAAGAAGATTAGGTAGTATTAAGTAGATAACATTTTAGTGGTAACTCCCCATAGCATAGAATAGAAATACACACAATTACTCCTTTGGAAATGAATACACTTCTTGGGCATAATGTGACGATATTATACTAGTACTTTACTGTAAATTGATGAAAATCGTGACAAGAATTTGAAGCCTCCAATAGAAATATAAAATTAATAAAAACCACAAGCGACATAATTTTTCTAGTATATAAACCGCGAGTTTTAAGATTATTTAAAGACAGTCGTTTATTTGCATCCAGTTGACACTAAGCGACTGTCTGAACGTCTTACAATGAAGTATCTTTACCTAATCACTTCGCGAAGTAAAAAATTTCATTTAAAACTGTTAATTTTCGGGTGTTTGATAAGTTCCAATTTCGCGCTGCCCAATTACAATGAATCTCGCGATTTTCAAGGAAAAGTGCTCGGACAAAACAATTCTAGTGGAATCCAAAAAGATTTTGAGTCTGCAAATTATTTGGAGACCGTAGATTACAATGGATTACTTCCGACGCGCAATCCGAAGCAAGACAGTAGCTTTGGAAATGAAAAACCGGAAGGCAAGCACATATTTGACTACGAAAAAAATGGAGTGAGATTGGACGTTAACGTAGTGCCAGTAGTTAATGAGACAGTTGGTGAAGAAGATGATCACTTTCCGATGGTTCCAATCAGAGATTTGGGAAAATGTATCTTGGATTTATCGATTACATGTGTTAGAGACCGCGTAGCACGGTATATTGATGCAATTGGTCGGCTCAAATATGTCAATCTGATCGGTAACTATGTTAAGTTCATTAAAGTGAGGAACACCAAGGTGAGGAGGTTCATCGATCCCAGGGCTATTGGCACGAACACCCAGATTGATCGGAGTATTGATGATTTTTTTGATAAATTTATCCTGAGGATCACCGTCCCTAAATGGAATCTTAAGAAACAGGAACAGAATCAGATTGACCTGACTTTTGGTGACACTGGTGTTGTTGAAGGTAATTTTCTGTTGATATAATTTTGGAGAAGATTATTTGTTGCCTAAAATTGCTAGAGAATTTTTATAAGTGTATCATTATATTAGTTTTTAGAACATATTAATTGAAACAAAAATTAGAAACAGAAATGATCCAAAAGTTCCGAATTTGATGATTTGGATTTCGTAGAATCGAAGGTTGATCATTATTTTAATCAAATTATCAGTCTGGTGATATTTTAGACTTATCGTGACAGATGTTTATCAAAAAGTTCTTGAACCAGGTTCTGGCGTATTTGATTCCCTTTAAAACATCAGTTTTTGGCATTAAAAATTCGGTATGGATATAAGCACAAAATAATAATAAACTATTTTTGACAGCTTCAGGATTCAAATCTTAGTGCTATCTTTAATAATTTTGCAGTAGTAAACTTAAAAAATAATAAGTATTCAGTAATAATTTAAAATGTAGCTGGGCTTCAAACTTTGACATTATAGATGACATTTTGAAATTTTGAACGATATTATGCATTTCAATCTAGATTAAGTCACTGATTTTTCTATTTAGCATAATTGTAATTGAGATTTTCCACAACTGATCTGTAAATTATGATCAATTGACAACACAGAAAAAAATGTACTTGAATCAAGTAAATAAATTTGAAAAACTTCGTCTTTTTGATTTGAGTAAGAAAATTCTAAAAATAAAAAATTTTTCTTCATTTAAGCAACTTTACTTGATTTAAAAATTTTTCGTCTGGTCAAGACAATAAAACTCTTCAAAATTATTTTCTTGGTTCACGAATTTTTCTCTTGATTCAAATTAATTTCTTTCGCTGTATACAAGATTTTGATTTTAAGTTAAACTATAAAAATATGAACATTACATTTATTTACATATTACATATATTTACTTTTAAACTTTCCACTTTGAAAAGTAATACCTTTTGAAAACCGAAAATTATTCATTTCAGTCTGATTTTGGAAAATTCAATTCTTCAACAGATCTCTTCTTTATAAAGTGCTAGAAATTTTTTCAACGTACCGATCAAACTCTTTAATTAGTCGACCTAAAACCTTGCATAAAATTTTTTTTTGCTTACAAAGCTGCGCCACAAATGTCGCCAATAAAGTTAAAATTAAATAACGCGTGCACAAAATATTGCAGTATAAAAATTAAAAGAAAAAACTGTTCAGAAATAATTCTCAGATTTTTTAGCTTGAAGAGTTAAAGCATAAAGTAATTTATATATTTTCCAGTGATTTGAGTTCGGAAGTAGCGGGGAGTTCTAAAGAATAAAGGACGTACATTTATGATTTCAGGAAGAGGCGGCAAAGGTGGTGGTGGTGGTGGTAAAGGTGGTAAAGGCGGTGGCAAAGGATGTAAGCAAATGATGATGTGCATGATGATGGCTCTAAAAATGAAGATGGTGGTAATGATGGGATTAATGATGATGAAAGGACTCATGATGGCTGGTTGGTCGATGATGATGACCAAAGCGATGTTAGTCATGAAAATGATGAGCTATTGGCCATCTGGTGGTGGTCATGGTGGAGGTCACGGAGGCGGCGGAGGAGGAGGTAATTATGATCATCGATGAACAGTAACATTTATTATTAGTGTTAAAAGAGTTTTAAGACAGTTAGATTAATCATTATCGTCTCTCCCAAAGCACCCTTGAAGGAGATCGTCCTCTTGACTAAATCATCTGGTGGTGGTGGAGGAGGAGGAGGCGGAGGTTATGGTGGTGGCGGAGGTCACGGAGGTGGCGGAGGTCACGGGGGTGGCGGAGGTCACGGGGGTGGCGGAGGTCTTTCACCACCACCGACTAGTTACGGTCCTCCATCAAGTGGCGGCGGAGGTGGCGGCGGTTATGATTATAGTGGTGGTGGTGGTGGTGGGGGTGGTTGGGGCCGTAGCTTCAACAATCGGCTGTCAATGACCGATCTGATGGACCAACACTCAGATTCTTCCAATAATCAACAGATTGACCAAGTTAGCGCTTCTGTTATCAACGTGTATCCTGATAGTGAAGACAAGGTTAACAACAGCGATCGGTCATTCAATTTCAGGATTGATAGTCGTCAAGAACACGTCGGTGAAGTGATTCAATTGAGTGATTCACTGGATGATAACAATGTTTATGCTAATAATTGGAAAAATTATGAACAAGCTGCTCAAATATGGGATCAGAAAGATTCGATTATTGCTACGCGTATTAAGAAAAATCAATGATCATAATTAGGAAGAAATTTTTTCGAATGTATCTATAGACTTTAATAACGAAATGTATTTATTTTATGTATCTAAAAGTTAATAAATTATGTTATAATTTTATATAAATCATTTGGGAACTGTTTCTCGTACAACTATATTTTATTATAATGTACATTTTTCAAATATCCATTCTTAAATTCTAGTATCTGATTCTACTGCTAGATGACAAATAAATAATCATTTTTTTATCACTAGAAAAAAAATTATACAGCATATAAGCTTTTCCCTACAAAATTATTTTCATGGTATGTAAGTGATCTTATTGAGAAGTGGCATGGATATTTCATTGATTTTAATAAGTTTTTCAATAATTAATTTAATTCATATGATGTTAATGAATTAAGATTGAACAAAGTGATAGATTGGTAATTAATTGTCCGTAGATTTGAGACATATTTTAACTTAGAAAATCACTTGTATGCAATACATTTATTCTTTGAGTGAATTTTATTTATATGCTAGCCAGAGTATCGTTTATGATTTCCTCCATGTTCTCTGAATATTTCTTAAAAATTATCCTATTTATTGATAAGTAAGTTGTATTCCTGACAATCGATTTCATTTTAAATTATAAGATGCAAAATGTAAATAGAATATGGGTCATTCCATGTCAAATCGACCAATAGTTGGAATCGACCCCTTCCGATTTGGATGAATTTCGGTCACAAGTTTGCTTTTATCATAAAACAAAGTTGTGCCAAAGAAAAAAATGAAAAAAATTTTTTTCGAAAAGTTATCCAAAATTAAAAATTTCACCATTTTCAGGTTTTTTAAATTTATTTTGTAATATCTCGAAAACTATTATAGTTACAGATGTGGACCAAATTTCATTTCAAAGGGGATACTTAGGACTATGAAAAAAAAATTTTTTTTGGGTAAAATTTTTGAAAAATCAAAGTGGGAAAATTATGAAATTTAAAAAATCGTAAAAATCAAAGCCCGCTATGGAATTTTTGGCTCATTTTTTTTTTACAAAGTACCTCTTACTAATCTTAAAATATCCTGAAATTTTTAAGAGGGTGTTTTTTTTCGAAGATATAAATTTTTGAATTTGGAAAAAAATGCTGTATACTGTATGCGTTTGCTTCATTCACGAAAATTTTAAACTTTTATTTGATGGTGTAAAACTTGGAAAATTGAAGCTCGAAAATGAAAGCCAACCGTTATCTTCATATCGGGATTGCATAAAAATGTTTATCTGTCAACCACCAACAAATGACTGCTACTTTAGATATTCAACTTAACATCATCCGAAGTTTGAAAAAAAAAATTTTTTTTTCCAAATTCAAAAATTTATATCTTCGAAAAAAAAAAACCCCTCTTGAAAATTTTAGGTCATAGATCTAATGACAATATGACTTGTGACAACAAGTCTAAACATAAATACATACGTCTTGTACACTATTTTTACATACCTTGTAATTTTAATAAATATAACGGCTATAAAACATATTGTTACATAGCACAAAATAAAAATGTTCACACACTAATTAATGCACCGATTATATTTCTTTAATGTTCAATATACTGATGATTGACTTTAATTCACAAATTGTAAACAGCACTTCACGCGCAGGCACTAGAAAGAAAATGGCGCAGATATCACTGGGTATAATCCAAGATTCTATAAAGTATAATCCAAATTCGACAGGATACAATCTCGGATTATATCCAGTGGAATCTTACGCGGTATAATGTGAGATTTTACTAGGGGGAAATGGGAGATTACAATGCGTATAATTCAGATATCACTCAGTATAATCTGAATTATATTAGCTACTATTTGAAATTTCTTTTCATTACAGATGTCACTGAGTATAATCTGGAATGTTATCCAGTGTCATCTTGTTCTTTCCGTGTAGCGGGAAGTTCCCGAGATAGCCTGCATGTTCTGCACCTTTTTTAATATTTAATTTTTCTAGTTGTAAATTTTTTATTTGTATATTATCAAAATATGAATAAATAAATGATGAGTAAGTTGATCGAAAAAAATGTTTTCTATTTTTTTTTTATTAAGCTTTAAGAAATGTCCCAAATATGTGCCTCTAGTCTAAAACACTCCTTTTTAATTAAATCATTCTTTTTTGACCACTACGCGCCATCTATGAACATTGACTATGACTTCATCATTATTAATCGTAGAATGTTGTTTGTACCCGTGATGTCATATCACGGTTTAGTTGAATTGCGACTGGCGCCGCCACGCGAGCACTGATGATACCCCTTTGGTAGCGCGAAATTTAAAATTAGATTTTATTTATAAATATAAGAAAACTTTTGGGAAAGCCCCACAACCTAGGTCTAGACTTTTAGCTATTAGTAAAAAAGGTTATTGTTAAAATGTATTTTTACTCTCTGAAAATTTATCACAATAGACTAGGAATAATAAGATAGAAAAGAGGATTAAGCCATAAATATATAAATTTACTACCTAATTGCTCTCAACATAAGTAATTATAGAAATATTAAAAAGTATATTTTAATCTCTTAAGGTTGCACGGACAGTACCCCGTAAGTCATAGTAGAATCTAAATTTTTTTTTCATTAAAATTAAAAATTTGAATACGAAAATTCATTACTATAATTTAATCGTTACCTTACATTATTATTAAATAAAATAATTTAATAATTTAATTAACAAAAACAATAAATAGTCAACGTTTGACTCAAGTATTTTTTCACAAAACTTGGACCTGACAACCTGACAACACCGCACACTTAACAGCTGTTTATATTTATCTCACTGTTATGTGTAGTGTTGAGTTGAAAAACATAACCCATAAAAATACACAGGAATTACTAAAATTCAAAATTCGCGCGTTATATTCTGTGCAACGTTGCCACACTGCGCTGAATCACGTGGTTTGTTTATTTTTAAATATGTCGGCCTGAAATTTTCGTGAATTTCTCATCTTTTGCATTAAAATATCTTTGAAAGCCGTCGGCAGAAAATTTTCATTTTATTTTTAACGTATTCTACGAAAGTTGATTGACTGAAATAGAAGTTTTTTGTTTTTTAATCTTCCTATGAGGCAGTCACATAAATCGATATATGTGCAATCCGCCAATAGTCTCTATAGGCTACATATTAAATTTCAATTTTTTAATAATTTATTAAAGGATAACCCTTCGACAGATCTATTCCAAAAAATTAATTTAGACGTATGAGATAGCAATTCATAACATCAAAAAATTAGCTTCTGATCTTCAAAAGTGCATTAGTGTCCGTACAACCTTAAGGAATATAAAATATTGTATAAAAAATAAGAGAAGATAGTCTGAGCCGATTAGTGACCCTCATTTATGAGGAGCCTAGTTCAACCACTCAGTCCGGTAAATTCCTAGGGATGACGAAACTTCGGACAAACTCTGCTGGCGAGCCCAGGTAGTTCAACAACGGTCGGAAAGGACGAGTACCTGAGTAGGAGCACAGCTAGGACCCAGTAGGAAGGAGAAGGACCAATCAACGTTGCCAAAAGTCCAGTACAACGGAATACTTAGATAGTAGGGAGAGTTGCCCCCGCCACTTCTAGTGATATGAGTCGAACTTAGACATATTTGAGAATATTCAGAATAGTATTCGAGCTTAGACTTATCACCTCGTTTTCTAATTTTTTGTAAAGTCTTTTGAATACATACTTCAATTTAGTTAATCTAATTCCGTCCAATTATTTATTTAATTAATATTCACATATTAATATCTTCCTCATCCTATAATTCCCGTTGTCTCAGAAACTTGTAGCCAACTTGACGCCAACAGTTTCAAATTCGGAAGTTGACCGCAAGTTGTCGGTAAGTTGGTGGCAACTATCTGACACCAACTTGGTTGGTCTGAAACTGTGGTTATCAGGGTATATTCCCGGGCGAATCAAAGACCACGTCGGTAACTTTAAATTTAAATAAAGATTTCTATCGTTGTCCACCAGGAGGAGGACATAACATACCCTGATAGCCTCACTTTTTGAGCAAAAACATGCAATTGATATATTTTATTGAGATTATCGTGAAATTTACGAAAAGTCTTTCTGAATTAAAGTTGTATACAATTAATTAAATATATATGTCCGGAATTTGAATACAAGTTGACATCAAGCTTGTAATCAACCCTTTCATTACAATTTCACTGAATAAACTTGCACATTAACTCTTGACGTCAAATTGAAGAGCAACTTACTGTCAACTTAGCTAAAACTTTTGCTTCTTTAACTCCTTACTTTAATATAGTTAACGACTCCGGAAGTAGATCAACGGCAACTTTCAGTTAGCATGGCTATCAAAGTACTCACATTATCGCCAAAAATTTACCCCAATAACCAAAGTTGCTATCTAACTTTTGCAGTCATTCTGCCACCAATCTGCTCCGTAGATTAACACCAAACTACGCTGACAGATAGATGTCAGTTTGCTACCAAGTGGTTATTGGAGTACATTATCATCAGGAATTTGAATTAGCAACTCTGATAGCCAGCGCTTTCTCAGAAAGTAGTTGACTTCTAGCAGTTACGGTTAACTTAACATCAAGTTGGCAGTAATTCTTCACTCAACAACAGTTGTAAGCAAATTGACGGAAATCTACGGCCGCAATTTAAATACAAGTTAACAATCAAATTTGTAATTAAATTTCCTTTCAACTTTACTACAATTTGACTGAAATACTTATACCGCAAGTTTTGACGTCTATTTGTAGAGTAATTTATAGGTAACTAATAGGTAATTTCTTGCTTTGCCAACTCTTTCCGTCGTTTGCTTCAAATTGTGGACGTAGATTGACAGTAAGTTATAGGTAAAGTGGCTATCAGGGAATAATCACAAACTAAACCTCACTTTTACCATCTGTAACTCTTTCACAAACTCTCTACTATCGACTATCGCTACAAAACTCCCTTTCTTACTTACTGAAGCTCCAGATCTAATTCTGACCTCATTCTAACAAAGTACAATCTTTCACCGCCACTAGATAAACGATCGCTACAGATGATTGGCATCCCGATAAGCACAGAAAGAAATAACGAAAAAAACCTGTTAGAAAGAGAAGAATAAAGTCAGCCCAGCTATGAGATGTATAAGGTAGAAGGCGTAATAAAACCGAACGAATTCTTCGTAAAACTAACGGTCTGCCCACGACGTTTGTTCACTACGTGTGCACATGGTATACATATACTTGCCGGGTTATATTTTTATTTTTATTTGTTCTTCTTAGTGTTTAGTACTCATCACTTCTTGCATTATTTTTCACTCGCGTTTGCTCCATATCTCTATATTACTTCCTGTTGCGTAGGAAGACGAGATCTTCAACATTCAATGTTATACTTATGTATAAATTTGTTTACAAAAAATTCATATTAAAATAATAATAATTATTATTAATAATGCTGCTCTATGATATTATATTATTCTAAGGCTGTAAAATATTTAATTTAAAAATTTTGCATTTTTTATTCGAATTAAAATTAATGATTATAATTTAGTAAATTATTCATTTTTTTTAAATTGATACTTTAATTTGTCTTAAGTATTATTTTTTTGAAAAATGCATAGTTTAATTTTTTTCTTTCATTAAAATAAAGTTGCATCTTTTTATATGTATAATAAACTACTATTTGCAATTTAAATTAGGAATTTTATGAGAAATTGAAATTTTTAAGTAAATAATTTTTCCATTTATCAAAAAATCACTAATTAATAGAATTTAATTGTCGCATATTTAGAAAAATAAATCAACATTACAAAAATTCGACTAAGGCATTTTTCATAAAATTGAGAATTGTCAAAAATGAAATATAAAAAAAATACATTTTTTGTATCTTTGAATACTAAAAAAAGAAATATTCTTCTATTAAGAATTTATATTTATGACACAAGAACGTAAATTCTTGAAAATTTCTGAAACTGTACGCAGAAAAATTTTTTGTTAGAGCAACAAAAAATAAGTTGTGACAACAAATTGTTAAGTTGATATAGGGATAACAAATAATATGTTGTGTTAACAAACACATAGGTAATAATATAAGTAATTCATATGTTCACTCAACAAAATTATTTTGTTATTATTGTAACCAAATCTTTCAATTATTTAAAAAAAATAGTTTTGTTGAAGTAACAAATCGATTTGTTAAAGCAACGGAATAGCTTGTTCAAGAAACAAATTTTATTGATTAGAAAACTATTTTGTTATTGCAACAAAAAAATTTATTATAATAACAAAGCGATTTTGTTAAGACAACAAAATTAACTTCAGAGCAGTAAAAACTCATTTGTTATTGCAACTTAGTTAATCTTGTTAAATAAACTAGTTGATTTGTTATTGTAAGTAAATTCATTTGTTATCACAGCATATTTTTTTGTTATCCCTGTTGTTGTTGTTATAACAAATAATTTTTATGCGTGTGTACTTTTTTGTCTAAAGAATTGATTGCATCGATAAAAATGATTTTTATTTAACTTAAGTGAAGCAGTATGTTTTTTTGCTTCTAATAATGGCAACAAATATTGTCATTGTTATAATATATATAAATCCATAAACCTATCAAATTTTATTTAGTCATTAAGGTGTTGTGATTTACTCTGTACAATGTATGAATCGTTGATTGTAAATTCTTGTTTTAAAAAATGATGCGTGAACTTACTTTACTTTATAAAATATGTACTTTTGCTATTCGGCCTTTGCCTTGACATTGAAATCAAATAAACAATAAATATTCTATCTAAAAACTGATACATTAAATTGATCATATTAACAAATTCATGAGTCAAGAAATCGTCTGGATATAACACTTATTTTTTTCTTCAGTGTATTGTACAGATGATGCTAGACTTCTTGACATTTGATTTATTTTTATGTCACTTGACTGTTAAGGTGTCCAGATGTCTTACATATTTTATATTATAGACATACAACAGTTACTGCAGTTATGCGTAGATCGTTAATTAAAATATTTAATGAGTCTGATGCTCATATTTATATACCAGAATTTAATTTCTGCTGAATGATATTCTACACATAATTTTATTAAGTAAACCGGCAGTCATATTTGGCCTTGCGGTCACCGATTTTTCCAGTTCCGGCACCTTTTCAAAAGTCAATATACGCTTTTACGTCACTATATATACAGATATATATATACATATGCGTGCTTTCATTCTCAATCGTCGCTGACCGTTAGTCAACCCAATAATGGATTTATTTATTTATCTCAGATATTTAATTATCAATTACAACAATTATTTGACTCATGAATTACCTCATCATTTTATAATGAATCTCATTTTATTTTTTACTGTTAGGAAAAATTTATCAGCTAATTGTCTAGTTACTCTTGATAATTAATATAATTAAAATTTATTTATAGAAGTTAAAGGTATTTTTTAGTTAAAAAAAATTAAAAAGGAAAAAATAATTAACGACTGATAACATTGTATGAAAGTAATGATCTAATTGACTAGATAATTAAAGTGGTAATGATTAGTGATTGCTTATCATCATCATGTTACAGTAATTCACTTTCTTGAAAAAAAGGAGAAATAAGACCACCGGAAGTGTGATGTTCTTCATGCCTCAGTGGTTTTTATTATTTACTCATCATCATCAGGTTTTGACTGTGTAAGATGTGCAGATGTGTGTATTGGAATTTGCGAACAGAAGATACAAACGAAAGTGATTTATCGTGATTTCATAACCTTAGGAACCATTTACTATTGAGTTAAGTCATGTTTGCAAACTTGTTTGATAGAGATTTTAAGCGAACTTGTTTTGAGACGGTAGAGAAATTTTTATTTGAAAGTTAGTGAGTTTTATTTTGACCAGCAGAACTTATGGAGACGTAAATCTTTTTAATTTTAAGGGCCAGTTTTTCAATCCGGGATAAAATTTTCTCCGAGATAAAAGTACTGTCAATATAATAAAAAAAAAAAAACTAAAAAATTTAGCGACGTGATATTGCTCTCAGTTAGTTCTCCATGAATTTGGTCATTTATTTAAATAAAAAGTAAATATATCATAAAAATAATAATAACCTCTTATTATGTCATTTAAATTATTTTTAATTAATTAATTAATACAATTATAGATTAATAATTGATAATTGATATGTCAAACGCAAGATATGAGCTCGAAGAGTTGGAGATTAATATTTCAATATTTCTGTGAACAGAACAGTTGGAGAATAATATTTCTGTGACATGTAGCTAATGTTTATTTATTTTAATTAAAAATAAGTGACTGATTCAGGGAGAACTACTTGTATGCAATATCACTGTGCTGAATTATTTATTTTTATTATTATATTCGCAGTA
>CAJNRD030001117.1:6920705-6939584 GCA_905319865.3 Cotesia congregata | reverse complement strand
AATAATAATAATAATAATAATAATAATAATAATAATAATAATAATAATAATAATAATAATAATAATAATAATAATAATAATAATTTAATCGATAGAACTTTACTGTAGTTTCTTAAAACCTTATTTACCTCGCAGGTATTTATTTTTTAAAAATTACAAACAAAATATTTTAAATTATTTGTATACACATAGATATATAGTATATGGATAGAACCTGAATGTTTGTATAACGATACAGATTTTTCATTCATTTTTTCGATAAATCAACTGACTAAAAATGACCACAAATAACAATTTTTTCACTTTGATTGAACTTAATGTTTACTTTCAAAAGTTAAATGTTTAAGGAAAAAAAAAAACAATTGACAATCAGCAATATTGCTTTGTTTTATCTTAATTTTTAATTTTTTCTTTTAATTTATTCATTGACATTTTGTCTGCATTGCATATCTTCATGCCTTGAGCGGGAACGCAAAAGTGTGTTCTATTGTTTCTTAAAAATGGAGATCCCAACATTTTGTCACATTAAATTGTTCTTGACAGTCATATTGTACACATAAATTATACAAAGAGCACACTGTAAGAAAGGTAAATCATCGCCAAACTGATAAAAATTTTCTTTCAATCGATTAATTGCTATTTTTACATAAAAATAATGGTTTGAGTATCTTACGGTGTGATTTTTTCAAGTCAGTATAGGAGAGTTAACACAACAAGTTTGGAAAAAATCAATCTATCTTTTAATCTTCTCTTCTGCCTTATGGAAAATTGTTGAATTAAAACTGCTGCTTATAGTCTTTAATTGGTTCTTTTTTAATGACTTACGCATTGGAACGAAAAAGGGCGGTATTTAAATTCGTACAAAAAAATACTATCCGCGGAAAAATTCAAACGTGCTTATAAACTAAACTGTAATTGCAATTACTTTTTTGTAATTTATTAGTCATTAAATCATTATTAAAACTATTTTCTATGTTTATTTTTGTAGAGTACAGTAGATAATTGCTTCTTTTTCTACTAATGTTTGATATAAAATTATCTAAAAATTGAAAATAGTACTAAGGTTATTGGTATAAAAACTTGTACGTTTAAAAATTACTTTGATTAAATTACGTACGACATGAGTGCTTAAGGCATGCACTTTTGGACTCAACAACTTGTTTCTTATATCTGAGTACCATGATTGAAAATTTATTAAAAATAGCCTTGAAATTGAGTCTGAGTATTATTCTATACACATATTGAAAAATTTCTTCTCAATTAATATTGTAATTAATTATTTACAAAAAATTAAGAATTAAAAACTCTACTCATACAATTTAGTAAAAACCATCATTTTCTACTAATAGCTAATTATCATAATTAATAATAAATTCAATTTTGTCACTAAAAGTGTTATTTAATTATTTACCCAAATCCTGAATAACACTTATTAAACCCACCGATAAAAAACTGCGTTACATTTAAACTTTCCAAAACTGGAAACAACTTTAATTAATTACATAAGTATTAGGTTAACTGATGCATAAAATTATACTGCATCAAAGATTAACAGAATAATTGGCCACAAAAAATCTCGGTCACTATTTTCGAGAGAATTCCTGCATAAAAATACTGCAGATAAATAATGTTTATTGAAAATATTTAAGCAAATAATTTAAACTACACACTCAGTACTATTCATCCGGTTATCAAGCCAATTCCAATTAGTAGGCCAATGAAATTCAGCTGTGTGTCGACCCGTTGGCCCGCTCAACCTGTTCTACAGTAGAACGCGACCAGCCACGAATCTCAAAAGATTTTTTTTTCCAGGATTCTCAATATTTAATGTAGTGGTAAAAGTTTCTGAAGGTTAACTAAAGAATCAATTATTGTCATTGTTATTCTAAAAAAAAAAAAAAAAAATAAAAATGTGTTTACAATACGGAATAGGTTACGGCTTGGTCTTGCAAATGTGCACCTTTCAACAGGCTGTCAGTCAATGTAGCTTGTCAGTTATCAACACATGCTGGATTTGAAAGAATTTCTAATAATTCATTTTTGCGATGCGCCATTTTCTTTATTGTATTGTCTTTTCAAATTTTTACTTGCTACTTCGTATTTTTTCTCATTAATTTGATAATAAAGTTTTATGCTTTATGTATATGAACGGTTTGCGGATGCATTGATTTATTATGATTGCTAGTATAGATCCATACTTAGTGCATGATCTCAATTTTATTAAGTATATAAAAAATGAAAAAAAATCGTTTCGTGCATTTCATGAAATTATAATATGAATTTTTTTATGAAACTGAAATTGATAGACATTAGAATTTTTTTTTAATTTTATAGAAAGGAAATTATTATGAAAAAAATTTAAGAAGTGTCTATTCACATACAAACAATTCTGATAAATCCACGCGACGTGGATCTATCAGGACTTTTTTGAGTGTGAATAGACCTATCCAAAAATTGAATTAAAAAAATTCCACATGTGAAAATAAAAAACAATTATTAAAGGAAATTTTTAAAAGCATTTTCATTATTGTGATTGACTTATTATAAGAATTTAAAAATAAATTGATAGTTGTCAGATAACTTCAGCGTCATATTATTTAATTGTTTTTTTCATAAAAAATTAAAATTTTTAGTTCATTCATGGATATTAAAAATTGTTCATGAAATTAAAAATTAAGTAGGTAAAAAAAAATTTTAGTCAGGAATTTTATTATAATTAAATACGGCCATGAAATAATAAAGGTCGAAATTCATTGAATTTTTTTAATGAGGAAGAAACCAGTTATTAAAAAAACAATATTTTAACGATGCAAGATTGTTGACCGAGTAATCTCCAAATCTTATGAGATGCTGATGGAGTGATTCGATTGCCCCAAGACATTTATATTGGTTGATTCGTTTCGGGGATATTGTATACGACACAATTTTTTTCACCTACACACCTATATTTAAAACTAGCAAGTAGACGTTTATTTAGTTTTTTTACAAAGTGACTACTTCAGATTATAATGAATGACAGTTAAAACTCTTTGAGATTTGTATAATTTTAATAAAAAGTAGCAAATAGTATATTGCTGAATTATAAAGTAAAATGGAGAGAAGAAAAGTTATTCTCGATAATTAATAAGAAAAAAATATGTATGTGTATCAGAGTACACAGGTAAGAAGTAAAACTTCTTTATGACACATCATTTTTCTACTATTTATAACTTCATAGAAATTGGGTAGATAAAGCTTAAGAAAAAAAAATTTTTCCATATTAAATTAAAGATATTTCAATATTATAATAACCATGCATACAGATAATAAGAGTAATTCATTTTATCATTGCACTTATGATAATTATTGTGGAGCGTAACCGACAATCGTGACGTTTTTTTTTTATATTGCTATAAAATTTCTCTCATACGTCGATAAAGAAGTTTTACTTCAATAATAATGAAACAATTATTAGTATAATAATTAACTAGTAAACGAATACACAACCAATAGGGCGTGTATTCTTTCTCGATATCCCGTATTCTTTCTCTCTCTTGTTCAATCTTTCTCACTATAGCTCTCTCCCACCTCACACTCCATAGCACTATGCGTGATACGACGTTCGCTCTGTCTCACTTTTTCTCTCAATCTTTCTCACTCGCTTGCTCCCTACTCTCACTCCACGGCTAGTTGCTCATGCTACGTTCACTCTGTCTTACTCTCTCTCAATCGGTCTCGATCACTCTCTCTCTCTTTTCCGACACTTCCGTTGCATACCGGCGTGACGTTTCATCTGTAAAAATTTTACCCTCATGCGCCTAAAGAAGTTTCACTTCAAAAAAAATATAGTAAAATGAAAATATGTTATTCTAATTGTAAGAACTAGCTTTTGAATAAATAAACAAATAGTAACGTAATTTCAATTTCAGATATTTCACGTCTTCCTTACTCAGACTTTTCAATAGACTTCTACGGGGGATCATTCTGAAGCTAATGAAAAAAAAAAAAAATGCAAACACATTGAGTATTTTGACGGACAGAGTGTTTACAAGGGGAAGGGGACACACATACAGACTAATTGACATCCTTTATAATTTTTTTATAATAAACTATCGAATATGCACTGTAAAAATTTTTTGGACTCGGTGTAGTGTAAATGAGTCGGTGTTATAATTTTCGTGTGAAAATTACACGAAATACAATTTTAAATTTAGGGGGTGTAAATTTAACATTTTTACACTGTCAACCATGTAAATGTACAATCCACGATAATTTTGCGTTCAAAAATTAAATATCGACTCTACACGCTGAAAAATTTATGATTATCTCCAATTGTTAAATTTTATGGGCGCGGCCATTTGTATTTGTAATCATGTTCTTCACTCTTCTAAGATTATTAAGAAGAAATAATTAAACTGGAAAATTTACACCGAGAGAATTTTATACTTAAAAATAAGATTTTGATGTACACCTACACCTAAGTTTATTACTTTGTATTAAATTTTAAGTAAAAATTTATAAAACTATGTACAAACCTTTGCCATTCGGCTAATTGCCTTGGCATATTAAATAAATAAATAAATACATACATACATACATACTTTTACTTCACATTTCACGGTCGTGTAAAATGCTCCGGGTTCATTTTTACACCGAAATTTTTTATGGTATGTTTATGTTCCGTAAAAAAATGTTTTGATATGGTCTGATCAATCCTTATATATTTTATGACACTAGGCAAACTTTATGTGCGCTTCGCGCGCTCTCATTGTTTCCGAAATCCCGCTATTATTTCAGCCCACTAAACACCAACCTGATAAAAGGATTACAGAAGTGACGTAAAACGACAAAATATCCGCAATCAACTTTTTAGAAAAGTATGAACTGGTATGAAAATTGGCTATGTTCAGCCACATATGGTTATATTATGACCAATATAGATATATCTGGCTTCGTATGACTTCATATGCCTTAAAATGACTGTACATGCTTATGGCCTGATATGATCATACATACCCATATGTAATTTTTCGATTGAATGTAGTGTCGCTAATCTACGATAGAGGACGCATGGTCGCTGAATCGTCTCCTTACTAGAAAGTTAAATTTTAAAATAAAAATTATTTATTTGATAAATAACTTACTTGACAGTAATTTTTATTTGACTAATAAACTTCTCAATCAATTTTGTTCAATAAAACATTTTAAATAACGTCCTTATTTGTAGAAATAAAAAAAATAAAAAAAGAGAAATTACAATAAATTATTAATTTATTCTTATATATACTCATATCATGATATTTTTTTACGGATTGTCTTTGATGAGTAAATGATGAGTTTATTTTTGATGTTATGTTGTTGTTTCGAAAAAAATTTTACGTAGATGTCTTGATGTCTGATCTGTACTCTGATTTTGTATGTATCAACCATAACTCCAACAACAACAATAACTCCTAAAAAAATGTATACATCGAGATCAAGCTTTTTTTTATTAGTTCTAAAATTCAATGAACTGGTGCCGTATTTTATATCAGTAGCCTAGTTTACGTAATTTTTTTCTAAATTAATTTTTATTAAAATTCACTATGATGCACACGCACAAAAACGAAATAACTTCTCTTATTTCTCTCACTTGAAAATTATGGCACCACTTAATCAAGTTCAAATGAAATCGAGCAATCATATTTCTAGATTTTTTTAAGCTGATGCTCATATGTCCAGATAAATGGGTGTCAATAATAAAAAAAATAACTTTGAAATACTCTGTAAGAAATCACTTAATTGTTTTTTCTTTTAAAATCTAATTACACAATTTTATTGTTTTTTTTTGTTTAATAAATTAGTGTTATGAGGCGTGCAATTTTTGATTTTCCAAGCTTTTTTAATGTTTAATAAAGTCATCTTAGACAATTCTTATTCAAAACAATTTTCTCCTTCCCTTTGATAAAATTCCAAGCTTTTTTCAAACATTGCATTCCCACAAGAAGTGTTAGCAAGTCAATAAACTCGTTTCGTTTAATTTTCAATAACTCACTTAAAAAAACCGAAGCGTAACAAATTATTTCATAATTACATTTATCTGTAAATACTTCATACATAATTCACTGGAGGAAAAAACCAACAACAGCAAAAAGAACAACAGCTATAATCAGAGTCTGTTCACTTGCCGTCTCATTACTCATTACATATCAATAAAATGTAAGTTAATGTCACTAACACGATCATCGGAGCATTAGAAAGAAAGAAAAATGAAAAATGAGCTGCTTCATCACCGATAACCAGTTTCGCGTGACTTAAGCTTTCTTTCCTCGATTACGAGATCCCCATAATAATTAAACCCATCCATTAAAATCTATTTTATATATAATACTGTAATATAATAGAGTATAATACTACTCTCAATTATAAAATCACGTCGCTCAACACCAAGCTACATTTACTCCAGATTACTCGGGTGTAAATAATCCTGCGTAATGATATGCCCACTTTTTTTTATTCTCCAAGATAATACTGGAAATAATATCAAGCCAAATTATAATAATCGTAATAGCAATCGTCATCGTAAAAATATTAAACACAAACTATAAAATCCATTGAATATTTCATAAATCTAGTTGAACCTAAGTAAAGCCTCAATTTATGTGCGCTCGTATGTTACAACGGTCCAAGAAGCGGAGCATGAAGATACGGCCTTGCTCTTACTGATGAAATTCTTACATTGAATTTGCGCAAACAACCAACTTGTATTAAAACTGATAAATTAATATATACTGAACATACTTCTTAACAGACGAATAACTTCTAACGGCTGTTAGTTAGAGAATTAAATTATTATCAGATTAATGATCAGTTTTTAGCTGCACGGATATTGTAATGTTTCATTGTTACGCTGTTACATAAATTTTTTAATTTATATATAAATATATTCATTGTATTTAAAATATTTTTGATTGTTTTCAATTTTTCACCTACAATTTTATTTAACAAAAGAAGCTTCCTTGAACTTTTAAATTTTTCTTTCAAAACGGAAATAATGAATTTCTGAAAAAAGTGTCGAATATTTAAAAACAAAAATTTGTTATAGTGATAAATGAATACAATTTATAAATTTATGTCGCGTAATAAGCAAGTACACTGATAGAAAAACAATCTTGATTCAAGAAACTTTTTTTCTTCAAAACTTGAAGTCTTGAAACTAGATATAGATATTTCTATCAAGAATTTTTTTCTCTTGGTTCAAGATAGGCGATAATATTGATTCAAGATGTTACCGACTTGTGTTAAGAATCGCTTTTTTTTTGAGTCATTGATTAATTTACTTATTTCTAAGAAATAATTTTTTTTTGGTATAACAATTAAAGACTATTTAGTTTTTGAATTAATACTTTGATGAATTATTTTAAGTTTTTTAAACGATAATGTTATTTTGATTGAAAAACTTAAATGTATTGATTGAAGATAATATAGCTCTTAAGCCAAGAAAATCTAAATCAAGACAAGAAATTCTTAGAGCAAGATAATCATTTGTCTTCCAAAATAAATTCTTAGATCAAGAAAATATCTCTTGAGTCAACATAAATTTTCTATCAGTGTATATACCTAGAGAAAATACAGTTCTCTAATGATTATGATAAGATGAATTAATACACTATTAAGGAAATTAATTTTTGAATATATCACAATACTATCAATAATATTAATATATCACAATATTATCAATAACATTAATACTAATAATATTATAATAATATTAGTATTAATATTATTGATAATATTAATGATAATATATATATATATATATATATATATATATATATATATATATCACAAAATATTAGGACTTTTAAAACTTTAAATTGGTCGATTTGTAATAAAATCAGTAAAATATTTTTTATTTCAATTTTTATATCCAAAGAAAAAATTTTATTTATATAAAATGAAAAGGCTTTTCTTATATTTACCCATGAAAAAATTCACATGTTAATCTTTTTCAATTTTATTTTATTACTTTTTTTTTTTTAATTTCAAAGTAGTAATTAAAAAAAAATTTCATGACCGAATTGATGAAAAAAATTTTAACGAAAAACGAATCAAATTAAAATTTTTTTTTTTAGTACCAAAAAAATCTAACAATAAAAATTTTAAGAACAAAATAAAAAAAAATTTCATCGGTAATTTAATTTTTTGATAATTAAATGTTGACCAACATTAGCGTCGGCCCATTATTTTCGTTTAACTTCATTACAAAGTAACATAATATATCACCTAATAAACACATTATTACAAATTAATGAAGCCTCAACAATTTATGTTTTACTCAAACTTCGATAGCCATAAGTTAGTCATAAAAAATTTTTTTTTGGTCACATTTTAATCATTTGTCAGTCATTAGACAATCATCATTAGAATAATTTATCCTTAGTCTATGAACCATGATCTCGATTGTAAAAGTATGACTCTTATGTCACCAAACTTCAGCCTTTTAAAAGATTATAAACAAAAAAAAAATTAATTAATTTCCAAAGTAAAGAGTCTCAGCCTCATTTAGCGTAAAGTTGACAATTTTAGTATCCTCGGACGATAATGACCTTCTAGGTATATACATATATATACTTGACTATAGAGTATCAACCTTTCGGGACACCGTTTTACACTCAGTGTCTGGTAGTCTGTAGTGAGTATAATAATCATCAAAAGAAGAGGGAGTACTTTTGACACACATTTTAGACCGCGTGAATCGAATCCACGAGAGACCAGCCGAGCGGATAGTGGATTGGATAGTCAGGTCTCGATGTTAGTTTTAAAGGAGAGATCCAAGTGAACGCAACTCTGTCTGTTTTTTAAGTCCTAACAGTATCGACCAACTGTGACATCCATCCTAAAAAGTAAAATTTTATTCAGTGGTAGTTTTTTAAACACACACCCGGTTTTGGAGGAGATGCTCAAAAGAACAAACTTCTTCAAGTGGCACAGGCGCATCAGGCACTGTTCGCCACTAAAACAGTGAACTATAATGAGACATTTTAAAAATTGAGTTACGTATTTTCAAAATTTTAAGTGTAAATTAGTGTTTTAATTCTGGTCTAAACTGTTATTTTTATAAAAACCAAAAAATGTTTAAGATACTCGGGATTTTACTGCTGGCGGCCTTGAGTGTCAACGCGTTTAGTTTTGTAAATATAATTAGCTACGCGAAATATTTGTACCCGCGTAACTTGACGTACCTGAACGCCGGAGTGGGCGGCAACGAGCTGTGGCGAGGAATTTTGAAGGACTGTAGCAAGAAATTAACATTTTCGTGCTTGCAAAAGAACGCGTACAGTTATTTGGACAACACATTGGGAGAAATAGACAATGTGACCATTTTTGACGGAATTTTGATGACCAAAAATAACCTGGACTATGGAACATGTGAGAAAAATTGTGAAGAAGACACTTCTGAAGAAGATAATTTGGTAGAAGATCGCAGCTACAAGGAAAACTTCAAAGCTTTTGAAGAACCGGAAACTCCCTTGGAAGAAGTTACTTCTGCGTTGAGGCATAAAACGGTCAAATTTTTGGCGACACGTGACTACGAAATCCAGCTTCCAGAGTTTGTTTTCGAGAAGGCTAAAATCAAAATTAGTCCTCGAGAAATTGACTCGAATGGAGCGCTGGTACGAATCGATTTTGGGTCTCCTTTGGAGCAGCAAGGCCGCTTATTTAAAAAAATTCGTGAGTTTTCTGGTAGCTACTATTTGGTTGGGGATTAATAAAATGATTAAATAGGGTGATTTACTTTTTGCAGGCAAATTCATCCAGAACCGGTTGCTGCTGAGTTTCCTGGCACTGATACTCATTATTAAATTGATCAAGGTCAAGTTCATGTTCGTGATACCTTTCTTGTTTGGAGTGACCACTGCTAAGAAAGTATTTTTGAAGCTGTTGCTGTTTTTGATCCCGCCGTTCGCCCACGTGTTTAAACTATGCTCCAGTTATTTCAACTCGCACACAAAGTTTCATCATCACCATCACCATCAGGTATTTTTAATTTAGTTATAGAAATTATTATTAATGGTGTCTTTTTTTTATAGAGTTGGGGGATTTTGGGTGACCTGAAAACGTGAAAAGAGATGGTTTAAATAAAATAAATGTTTCTTTTTTTTCTCATAATAATTTTTATGGGAACAGGAAAAAATTACTTGAATTTTATGATTGAAATTACTGACAGAGAAACGGTAAAAAAAAACCACATAAAGAAGAGATTATGGTAATGTTCACGACGCAGATGCGGTAACGATGGATGAATCATTAGATTATAATTAATGCGTGGATTTAAAAAATTATTTTCTGTCGGTAATTTTTACTATTTTTGGAAAAAGTGAGTCATATGGCAAGGTATGATCACACAAAGGATTATATACATAAATTTTTAGTATTATCTGAACATACATGAGGTCAAGTATGGATTTATATTAGTAAAAAAATTTTTTAGTATGATTCGACATAGTCTGATGAATCCATATATGATTTTATTTGAAAACTGGCCATACCAGGCCATTTATGAGATTTTCAAGCCATCTAGACTTATCTCATTTTACATTGCTCGATCCAACGTAATATGACTTGATATACCCAAATCAGACCTCATATGATCATATACGCCAATTTATAATTCTCCGATCAAATGTCGTGTTAAGAATCTCCGGCAGAGGGCGCATTATTGCAGAATCTTTTCCTAGTAAGAGAGTTATTTATAAAATGTTAACTTCTGATATAAAAATCATTTTTTCGACTCTTCTTTAAAACTTATATGACATTGACGATGAGTTTAATCAACTACTAGACCAATTTTGATACAATACTAGAAATTTGAATAGCGGGCTACGCGCGCGCTTTAATTTTAACTAATAATGAATCGTGGCGTGTTTTTTGCGAGTTTCAACCTATGACTAACTTCAAAACTTTCATGTATTTTAATTTAGAGAAATACAACATCTTAACTGACGAATGCATTTCTAGAAAAAATAAATTATGTTTTTATTTTTCTACATACTCATACATGATCTGATCAAGACATGTATGACCATATATAAAAATTTTTTTCTCCGACATTTTTTGGAATAAATGAAAAATTGAAAAGCTGTAAAAAAGTTTTTTTTGACTCTTATATGTAGTTTGATATGGCGACATGTGACCAGATCATGCCAGATATAAAATCCGCTCATATATGGCTATAAAAAATTTACTTTCGGGTATGATATATGAACACTAAAAAATTTTAAAATACACTGACAACAGAAATTAACTTGATCCAATATATAATAAATTTTTTAATCTAATGAAATTTATTTAAATCCAAAAAAAATTTTTTACTTTGAGAAATGTTCTATTTAATTTAATATGACTCATAAGATTATGGTCATATAAATTCTTAGAAATTTTTTAAGAAAAATGAAACGTAAGTTTTAAAAATTAAGAAATATGAAATAAAAATTAATAGTTTGCAATCAAAATTAACTAAAGCTTTTTTTCTTAAATAGTTTTTCGTAATCAGAATATAACTGAATAAAAATAACTAAGTATACTTTCAAATAATATCGGTACGGTGTTCTTTTAAATAAACACTAAGTAATTTATTCTTTCCTTTCATCAATTAAAGTATTTTTTTCAGATAATTATTTTTAATAAATCTCTCTTTTAAATGAGCTGTAAGAACAGTTATCCGATTTCGATAAATTAAACCATTATTGCTCCATATCGTTTTGATCTTTATATTCTTTTATTTGAACCTCGAATAATACAAAAATTTTGCATGCCTTAAGCGCGAAGCGCGCAGGTATGCTCTACTCTCGCCTAAAAATCGTGATAAAAATCATATTAAAATAAATAATAGTAACTATAGAACACATTAAAAAAATTTTGTTATCGATTAAATAAGATTTTTCAGAAAAAACCCGTTTTTCTGATGAATTAAATGAATAAAAGCGTGGTATTCACGGGAGCTATGGGCTTGACAACACCACAACTTTGTCAAAAATCACTTTCACGATTTAATTTTTTTTTGTTTTATTCCTAAGGAAGTTTATCAAAACCCTTGTGAAAATTGCGTGTCAAAATAATTCCGTTTCGATACAGTTAATTTTTTTCGATTGTCAGTTCGGTGACTTTTTCTGTGATTTCGGCAGCCATATGTATTATTTTTCATAAACAGAATTGAAATAACTATAACCAAGCAGAAACTATACATACATGATGGTATAATTACTAACTGTTTTATCATCTGTTAAAATTTTTGTTTATCTCGACCTACAGAGAGGATATAATACTACTCTCGGGAAAATTCAAATTAAAAACGAATAATTTTTGTTATGATCTAAATAATTTATGTATGATATGAGCGCTTAAGGCATGCTCATTTGGATTTTCCAAAATTTTTTTTCTTTAAATTTAATTAAAATTTGTTTCCTGTCTTTTTTCGTTTCGAATCAAGGAGTTTTTCATGTCAGCAAATAATTCTAAAAGTTTTTTGTGAATAAATTATATCACTATCGCACAATCTATACGGTGTATAAATAACGCAAGAATGAATGAGCAAGAACTCAGGAAAAAAATTCGATAAAAATTCATCTAGACTTATAACGGGAGAAAAAATAATTTTTATATTAGCACTTAGTACTCTAAATTAAAATTTCTTCTGAGAAGACCGTTCAGCAATAATGCGCTTTCTGACGGGGTTTTTTAACACTATTTTCAATAAAAAATTATACATCGACATATCAGCACATTATCAGAAAATTTTTTGACATCTGTCAAACAACAATCTTGTTGTTTCAATGATTCGAAAAAAAAGAATGTGCTTCTAATCAGTAATAAAAAATTGAGTAAATGAAAAATTACATTCGCATTAAAAAAAAATTGAAGTTACAAAATTTCTCAAGATAAATTCATACAAAATTTCTGAAAACATAAAAAAATAAATTCTCAAAGTTTTATACTGCTTATAGCCTTATTCGAATTCTCTTGTATCATCTTTCAATTATTGTTAAAAATAGTAGATTATACGTAAAAATAATATAATCGACACCGCACGAGATGCAAGTACTATTTTTTATTACAAAGGTGAAGATAAATTCCAGAACAAAGTTAGGATCCAGCTCTCTCTCCCAGACGAAAAAAAAAAAAAAAAAAAGTTTCAGTTATATAGTTAAAAACAATAAAGGTTGTTAATAACTTTATTTAAAAAAATGAACATGGGCTTGACATAGATGTTCTGATTATCATTTGTGTTTGACAAGAATAATTTGTGTTCAGTTATTAAACTTATCACACCCAAATAACCGTTCATTCAATTTACGCAAAACACGCTGAAATTACAAATTGAGTAACCAGCTATTTACCAAATCTCAAAACGTGGACTAAGTTACTGCTTACGGAGAAGGAATAACGAAAAAAAAATTTATTCAAACTTCTACCGTAAAATTATTTATTCCATACGTAGGTTAAGACAAAGCAACATTCTTACATTTAAAACTTTTAGTCTCAAAACAAGTACTGTTGTCCTACATTGCCACATTATTCGATCAATTTAACAGATAACTATAACAACAAAACTAAAACTAAAAGGAAAATTATTTTTTTTAGATCGCCCATCATCATCATCACGTTCCAGTTCCCGTTCCAATGCCAGCACCCACGTACTACGACCCACATCATCACTCACCTCACCCGCCTTATCAAGAGGAAGAATTTCAAGGTTACGATTACGCGCATCCGCACATCCAGCTGCGGAAAGACATGGAAGAGCTGAAGGAGTGGGGAATAGACTCGTTCACGGATTTGCATGACGATTACAACAAACTGACCCCCGTCCAGCCTCAACTTAATAATTACGGCAATCTTCAACCTCAGTATCTGAAGCCAGCTCAGCTTCAGCCTCAGCCTCAACCGATAAATGTGGCACATGCTCAAAGTTTGGCTTACAATGGGTATCTCGAAGATCAGAACCAGAAATTACATCGACGGATATCAGGTGGATCTGTGCCGGGAGTGCCAGTGGGAGTTGGAGTTGGAGTCGGAGCACCAGTGCCTAGTGTCCCAATTCCCTCAGTCCAGCAAGTACCAGTTAATACTGCGTCAATTAAACACACTCCCGTTGCACCTGCACGTAATGATTTCAAGTCCAATGCTCACACACATGCTCTTGCCACCAACAGCAACAACAACAATAATAATAATAATAATAATAACAATAACAACAGGCAAGTGCATCCTGTTTTTGTGCACTCACATCAGCCAGTCGCGAGCTCCAATCTCCAGCAGCAGACACAGATAAATAGACTTACTCAGCAGCAACAGCAGCAGCAGCTTAAAGTGACGAATAAAAAAAATACCGGTGAACTTGGTCACGTTACTAATCAAGTTGAGCGTGTCGCAGTGACTCAAGACGATTCTTTTTATGGGCCCATACTTCGCAGACTCGACGAAATTTTTTTGCAACTTAAATTCAGTGAAGAGTCTTGTAAGGAGAGACTCATTTGTAGCATGTACAAAAATCCAGCAATTTATTCACCGCATAGTAATATTGTGTCTAATGAGTTATCTAGGTAAAGTATTGTGATTTTTGTTTATTTGGTAGGGTCAATTGGTAAAATTAGAAAAATTAGTGTTTGCACTGAGAAAAAAAAATACTTTTATTAAGAAAATTTTCTTGATACAAGAATTTGTGTTCTTGAAAATTTTCAAGAATATATATTCTTAGCTCAAAAAATTGTTAAATTGATTGAAATAAATTTTACTTAATTTAAATAAACCTATTCTTTTGTTTATCTATTATCCAAAGATAAATATTGATGTTCTTCTCTTCAGAAATTAATAATTAATAATAATAGAATATTTGATCGTCAGCGAGTTTCATGAGCCAAGAAATTGTTAATTGAGCAAAAGTATCTTTTTTTCTTAGTGTGATATTATAATAGGGCTTAAATAGAAGAAATTTAGGAATTAATGTTACACATATATCGCGTTACTAATGCTAAAACGATGTATCTTAAAATTTATGTCCTTTTGGCTTTGCAGAACCAAAAGGACGGATAAAACAATTTATTTTCTCCTATCAACTTAGAATTGTATAAAAGTGAAAATTTGGTTAAAAAACGCGAAAATTTTTTTTTCGACACATGCTCTTTTGACTTTAAGGGATCATTCTGGTTCCGACGCTCGAAAAAAAGCAGATATTCATTATTTTTTTTAATTGAAACTATTATAGATATTGATATAAAATTTATTCAGCTCAACACATACACTCTTGAATAACAAAAAATATCAAACTATATTTTTTGTATGAATAAACAGTGGGTGAACGGAGTTCTTCCAAAAGTTGGTATGTCGCTGACGTAAATAATAACTTAATAACAGCTCATCTAAAACACTAAAACCGAAATTATATACCTTCAATATATAAGTAGTTATGACAGGAACTACGGATATCAATATTTATTATATTAATAAAAAACAAAATTACTGAGATTAAAACAAAAAAGCTTAAAAATAAGACTTTTTTCCCAGTTTTTAGTCCTAAAAAATATTAAAAATCGAAATTTTGATTTGGTTGTAGTTCGTGCCATAGCTACTACAATGTAGAATATGTGGCTTAGATTTCATTAAGATTGAGTCAGTGGTTCCGGAGATATTATGTACGTTAACCAGAAAAGTATTGTTCTGTGATAAACGCGTTTAAAGTTTTTTTAATAAAAAAAAAATCTTATCTAAAGTCAACCAGCACCATATAAAATCCATTCAGCCTGTTTGGAAATTTGATTTTCTTTCTCTTGAAAATCCACACAAACTTCGTAAAATAATATAGTTACAGAGATCCGATCACTTAGAAATTTTAACACAATACTTGTAGATATATGTCCTTTTGAAAAATGTAAAAAAAAAAAATATTTTTTCAAAAGTTGTAAACCAGAATTATCCTTAAAGAAAAAAAATTTTTAAGCCGAAAGAGCGTATGAATATAATAAATGGTCAAAATAGCTTCTAAGGCTTTCAAAACGTCGAGATCTAACGGAAAATTGATTTTTGAAAGTTAGACTAAAAACACTAACACATCCCTATTTTTGGAAATTTTCAATTTTTTGTACCTTGTGGAAATTCATTTTTTAAGGGGTTACATGGATTTACTCCGTGAAAAAATGGCATACTTTAAAAAGTTTTTTTCTTATTCAAAATATGAAATTTTTAACTTAACCTTTTTTTTTTAACATTAAAGATACATATTTAATAAACATTTTCTAATGTTTTCGTTGAAAAAAATTAAAAACTCAGCCATTGCGACGTCTTTTCCGGAGACCCTTCCGAAAAAAGGTACTTTCACGTTAACACCATAACTCATGACAGGATAATGTGAAATCAAAAAGTCAAATGGGACCTTTTATTTAATACCTAATACAATCATTTGGACGAAAGAAAAAATAAAAAATAAAAATTTGGATTTTTGGCAAAGTTTTGAAAAACAATTCAAATTTCGCTAACATTTGCAAACATTTAGATTTTTTAAAATTAGTTGCGATTGAAAAAAAAAAAAAAAAAAAAAAAACAAATCCTTCGTTAAAGTTCTTGTCAAATAGTATCTTGGAGACACGTGCCAAATTTCATCAAGATCGGTTTAGTAATTTTCAAGAAATCTTGACAACCGACTATGAAAATAGTTTTTCGAGAAGAATGCGTTTGAAGTTTTGAGCGCCCAGCCGAACTGGCCTTGAGAGTCACATTCCCAAGGATCTATCTTCTAAACCATCACCTCTATTGACCTAAAATTTAAGGAAAATATTCTAGACATGTTGTAGAGTTTAATAAGATAACACAAAAATGGATTTCTTGTAGCTCCTAAACTCATTTTACCCCTTCAGTTTTTTTACCCCTTGTTAAAAAAACTGAAAATTTAAAAAAATTGGACTGTCTGACAAAAAATTGTATATATTTGGAATTCAAAAACAGCCAATTTTTTGGCCCAGTCTATTCATCAAAATATTTACTAACATATAATATGTAATCATACATACTGACATCTAACCATCATATGTATAAAGTATCCAATGTATTTGACATTTGTTGCTTTGTTATATAGAATATGAATTTGAATTACATTTAATTTAATACACTTTAAAATTAAAAAGTAAATTTAAAATACGATAACTTTTTAATAAGAATAAGACCGCTTTATTCTGATTATTCAGATATTTTCATACAAACATCAAAATTATATTCGTCGACTGGCATTAAAAACCAGTTATTTCCCTCCGAACAATCTCTAACAAATAGACGTTGCGTAACACAAAAAAAACTCTCATCAATCAACAATAAAAATTTTCTCACTCAATTAACCCATCAATTTCTCCAGAGAAAGGTTACAAATACCTACAGTTAATAATTACAATCAGGCCATCTTTTTACAACTAAAATCGTCTTTCCCTTAGCCGAACACTTTCTTTTTTATCAATCCCGCATTTCAATTAAAAATACATAAAACAAACTAGTCATTAAAAATTAAAACAATTGGAATAAACTTCTTATTTTTTGTTCACCATAAATCAAGCAGTTTCAATTTTTTGTGACTAAAATTAATTTTTTTATTTCAGAGATCCGCAAGAACTGAAGCGTAAAAGTACCGGTAGTGCTTCTAGCCAACGTTTTTACCGGTACATATCTGCCGCAAGGTTGGGGCAAGAAGGCGGCGACTGTCTGAGAAGCTATCCATGTCACATAAACACAGAGTGAATTGTAAAAATACCCAGTCATAAAAAAAACTAAACAATAATGAACAAACAACTCAGCAAAATCAACAATTTAAGATTAGGTTAATTTTACCGTAAATTAATTACATTTATTTATTTATTTATTTATTAAAATGTTAACTGTTATTATGATTTGTCCAGTTTTGCCGAATTGTCGTTACTCACCGTGGCTCTGTTAATGTTTATTTTTTTATTCAATATTTTTTTAGGTTATGTTTTTTAATATTTATGATGCAACTTGACATTGTAGCCCTTGAGTAACGATAATTAAATTATTTAATTAGAATGTCAATTGGAGAAGAAATAATATTTTTCAGTAATAAGGGATTGTAATTAAATTATTTATTGTCTCAATTAAATATAAGCCTCGGGTGCCATACCCAAATATTAATTATTAAAATATTAATATGTATTTAATAATAAAATATGTGATTAAAGATATGGTTTTTATTTTATCATTGATAAATATAAACAATGAAAAATTCAGCGATGCATAGCATGAAGTGCGATTTAATTAGTGAGTTTCCGTGATTATTGTTATGCGAAACAAAGAAACGTTCATATATAGCAGCCAAGTACCGCTAGTAGGGCATTAGAATACGTCTACGACATATTTTATTTATTAAAAGTTGTGATTTTAATCTGAAAAGGTACAAGTGTCCTTTTATTATAGAGTTGCTGTACAGTAATAATGAACTTTTTTAAAAAAATATACTACATTACATTATATGTAATAATATGTTTCTTGTAATTATGTAAGCAGGGAACTCGTGACACCTATTCTGTATTGGGTTAATGCATTGTTATTTTTGTTAATTTTTATTAATAAATGATTATTATGTTAAATTAAAAAAGTTTTACTATTAATATGATTACTATCATCTATATATACATAGAATTTTTTAACAGAAGCTTAGTTTAGGCGTTTCTGGTGAAAATTTAAAATTTGGCCGGAAGTGCCCCATTAAATCTCCTGGTAAAAATCCTATAAATAATTAAATACATCGTCTCCCCCCAAAATATCTCAGAAAATGCCCAAACACAGCCCCTGTTAAAAGCAGAACTCAAAATTCCAATTTTAAAAGGTTCTCCACGGGAGTTACATTTTGGCACACCCTAATAT
>CAJNRD030001117.1:6880067-6920559 GCA_905319865.3 Cotesia congregata | reverse complement strand
ACTTTTGAGATTGGAACTCGTTTGTATTTCTTGGGCTGAGCAGAATAATACACTTAAATATTGAAAATATTCATTGGTGTACGCCGGATTCGAACCCGGTCCAATGCTTTGGTAGCAAGGGCCGGATCCGATAGGCTACTGCGCGCCTTGGTTATAATTTGTTTTATGTAATTAGTTGAAAATTTTCTTTTACTATCATTAAAAAAATATTATTTATACTTTAATTGTTGATGTTTCTATTTTGCATCTGAACACATGTACGTAATGACCTAATGACTGAGAAATGACGCCATTTTGTCCCTATTTTGGATCCACAAGTAACAAGTGCACAAGTTGGAAGTGCACTAGTGACTTTTTTACTAGTTACTTTTATACTTATGGGTAGTATACATGTAAACAATAAGCGAGTGTAGCGCCACTTTCTTATAAGTCATCGATGAGCCAACCAGGCTTCCGTAATTGAAGGTTTAAACCGTAAATTCGACGTATTAAACGTTGAAAACGTAAGTTCAACGTATTGGACGTTGAAATCGTAATTTGAACGTATTGAACGTAAAAAATATAGATTCAACTGTTTTAAAAAGAATATATAATCCGTAGTAAAAATTAAAAGTTACAAAAAAAATGTCATATACAAATCCGTAAAAAATAACCTATAGGCTAAATTTAGTTAAAAGCTTTTCCCAAAGATTTGATGATTGAGTTAATGTTTAGCTACTTGCTTATTTAATCAACTAATAAAATTACGGTTAATTGGAATTAAAGAAGTTATTAAATTAAGATTGATTTTTGAGAGCCAAATTCTCATTCAATCTCGATATTTTAAGATCTTTGAAAACTATCAGATTGATTTTCATTTGTATTTAAAAAATATTTTAAAGATTTGAGGAGCTCATTGACCAGTTAGATTTTCAAGCATAAAGCTTCAATATACCTAAAATTTCATTAATAATTAAAATTTTCACCTCAGTGGAATGAATTTGTAAAATGTACTTGCACCAGAAAAATTTAAAATCGATTTACGCTCACAATACGTTGAATACGTTCAACTAACGTTTTTAACGTTCAATACGTTCAAATTACGATTTCAACGTCCAATACGTTGAACTTACGTTTTCAACGTTCAATACGTCGAATGTACGATTTGAACGTTCAATACGTTGAATCTACGATTTAAATTTCGAGCCACATGGCTTTACTTTTTACTGGCCAAAGTGTGTATACTATTTTTTAAGACGACGTAGCCAGAATGTAGTAATTTCGTTTAGCGCAGCGGCCATAAAGTTGCTACTTTTCGGATGGAGGACAGAAAAGTTTTTTATTTTTTCAGCTAAGAAATAAAATTGTTGGAAATTTTCAACAAATTTATTTCCCATTACAACATTGCTCATTTTTTTAACAAGAAAATTTTTTCTTAGGGTAGAATTCAAGTCATTAGAATGATCAAATATGTTTTTTACTAGCTCAAGATTATTGCTTACCTGAGAATCAGTGACCAACAGATATTTTGGAACGATATTCACAATAGATCCTGTCAAGTTTCTATAATTCGTTTCTGAATTTTGGAGGTACAACTCATTAAAATTGTTATGAAAATTGGTATCATAAATAGTTTCCATGAGAAACAGCTCAATGTTGTCAGGATCATAAGGATCGTTCATGAAAAGACGTGAAAACGGGGAAATAAATGAACTCTGAATGCGATCTACATAATTTTGAAATTTCAATATTGAAGAGTCATTAAAAGAATTTATCAGATTCTTCAAGTCTCTGTTGAGTTCAATACTGGCCATGGACCGAATAAATTTGATTCCTTGTTTTAAATTCGTTATCAGTGCCAGTGAACTTTCATTTATTTGGAAATGAAAAGGATTATCGGTTTGTAGATTGGTAAGTTTATTGAAAACTTCACGAAAATGTTCAGCAACAGAAGAGATTCTAACATATCGCTCAGATGATGCACTCAAACTTTCATTAAACTTTTATGATCCGTAAAAGTAATCACTATTTCTAGATAAAACCACATTCATGAACAAACTTGCAGTTATTATTGAGAAAAGTAACAGGTTCGGATTAAACAAATGATTTGAAATCATTATCTTGGAAACGGTATACGAGTCTTTAATAAAATCTTTAAATGTTTTGAGTATTGCAACGAATTTTTTTTTACTTTAAAATGTATTTTGTGAACTGAAAATAGATTATCTGGGAATCACTCGGGGTTTATAAATAGTTAATTACTTTTTTTGTCTATTGAGCAACATCCTGACTAAAGCAACTTTTATTGCAATTGTTGATACATAAATTGAAACAATAAAATGTTTAATGATTATTGAATGCAATTATATCAGAATAAATATCGTATGAATGTCTAGATGCTATCAATTTGAGAGCAAAAAATCCACCATAACTAGGCTGTCCCTTGTAAAGCAATCCCAGTACGCCAAGTGGAGATGGTGGATTTGATACGACACTTCGGGAACCAAAGAAAGGAATCACTGGCAAATTATTGAATCGAGACGATACTACTCCAACTGATAAATCGACGTAATTGCTTCCCGAGTGGCTTATTTCGACATTTTCAACGGTAACCTCAGCAGAATTTTTGTAATCCTTGACATATATTTGTTCTCTGAAATCATGATTTTATTTAGATGACGGCTAATTCTTAATGAAAGTTTGCCGTAATAAAAAAAAATCAGTTGAGTGGAATCATTCCTAGCATCGGGGGATGAGACATCTGGATAGAATCATTGCTGATGCCACGACGGTTTCGACTCAGACATGGCCCACATTTGCGTTCCTCTAACTCCCAGACTTACATGATTGTCTTCGAGAAGAACAAATCTATCACCTGCCATTACCGGGATCAATAAATATCGGTAGTTATAGCCATATGCAATAAAAATTATAAATAAAATCAAAATTACCGTGAATGACAGTAGATACCTGTAACAAAATATCCATCTGGCAAGTCAATGTCATCCAGATTGAATGACTTTATTTTGAATTCCAGTTTGACCGTGGAAGGACCTATCTCTGGATCTTGACCATTTCCTAGGACCCAACGGACGGAATTGGGATCGACAATGCCATCAGCCATCGTACCTTCTTGAATTTTTATTAATACCACATTATTTTTGACAGCAAATTTGATTCCTGTGACAACTCTGATGAAGCATAACAAAATTTTCAGTAAATTTTTATTTTAGTCGCGATAATAAAGTGTTTAATGAGTAATTATATCATTTACTACCGATTGTGATAGCTGTCAGCGTTATGTACTCTCAAACTTAACGTTCGGATACTCAGAACTCTATCTGATTGTAAATCACAATCACAGAATGTGTTGAAATTGGTCCCAAGTGATCTTCGTTAGGAGCAGTTGATATTCCATTTCGAATAGTCATGGCCAGATATTGAGAAATATTCATCCAAAAAATTTGCGCAGTCAGGAGGTTTTGTTTCAAACACCTAGAGCATAGTCATAAATATAATCAATTATAGGTTTCATTTTTCATATTACACTAATTCAAAGACTAGCTTAGCTCAAAAAAAAAAAAATCCTTGAGTCAAGAAAGTTTTTCTAGGCAGTTTGAGAATATTTTTCTGAGTTTGAGGTTTTTTGAGGTTCTGAGTTTGAGGTTCTGAGCGCAAGGTTTTTTTTCTTGAGGCAAGCTAACCTTTAGTGAAGAAAATGATAAATAGATAAAAGTAAGTACCTGTGAACATCGCATACTATTTATAAATAAGGGTCCACTAAGGTAATAGATTGCCATATCATGACATTCATTCCCTTCATGTCTTTTTTTTCGCGATTCAAAGTCGAAGTCGTTGATGTTTGTGTATGTTGAACGCGTAGATACATAATTTTTCACACGAATGTAATTTTTTCTTGCAAAATTTTACGATTCATTCAATGGTGTTTTTCAACTACAATAGAATCTCCCTAATACTTAAACTCTGTAGCTTGCATGCTCTTTAGACGAGATAATTTCTCTTTACAATTATGTTTTCTATTAGTGTTTCTGAGCGTACGTTCGTGAATGCGCTACCAACAGCTTATGGCCGATTACATTTGAGACGGTTATTTTAAAATTTCGTACTGAGTCAACACAGTACGCATTTAACCGTGATGGAGGTAAAAAATTTTGGAATAGTAGAGATGAAAAGAAATTTTGAGTGTAGAGAATGTTTTTAGCCTGACATGTCAAGTCTAGAGAGATTTTATTGCATACTCTTTACGTACCTTCTTCCCGAAAATCACGATCGCAATTCTTGTATATTCTGCACTGATAGAAGGATTTCTTAACATTTAAGAAGATTTCTTTGTATTTAAGAAATCATTTCTTAAACATCATTTCTTAGTATTTAAAAAATATTTCTTTGTATTTAAGAAATGTTTCTTAAATACAAAGAAATATATATATTTCTTAAATACTAAAAAATATTTCTTAAATACAAAGAAATATTTTTTAAATACTAAGAAATGATGTTTAAGAAATGATTTCTTAAATACAAAGAAATCTTCTTAAATGTTAAGAAATCCTCCTATCAGTGTGTGACTTGAAGTTATATCAAAGCATTGAATTCATTTACAGAATACAGTACTCTTTTTGTCGTGATTTGATAATTGTTGAAATAGTTCTGTTGAATTGATTTGATATCTAGATTAGGAAATATTATGATTCAAAAATGTTTCATTTCGAGCAATAAATTTTAAATTTTTATAGAGGAAAGTTTGCTAAAAGAAATAGGCTAAAAATTCAGTGACCAATCTTATGTGTCACTGTTCGTAATTATGGAAGCAAAATGGATGATGGTTTTGATTAATCAATTTTTACATTATTAAAAATTGAGGAAAACAATAATACTATCCACAACAACCACTAGGTTTTTACAATTTGAACCGTACCCAACTTGCTATATCAGAACCTTTTTACTTTTTATAATCGATAAACAATGTTTTCCTTCGTTCAAGTATACCTATTTTTCACACCTGCTTACGCCGAGTAAATCTCCCTAGAGCTTATGTATGCAAATTTGCAAGCACGCAATGCACTCAACTATGAATACGCAGCTGCGGAAAAAAATACGTGGTATCCTGACGAGTGGACACGTATCCTTAACTATTAACAATGTATGTCATCGAATCAGCTATTTGATGCCTCATTCATGAATGACAAGTCCTAGAGAGCAAACGTTATGCAAGCTATCAAATTTTGCGTGAAATATATTGTGTTGAGTTTGTTTGTTGGTGGTGTGGTTCAGTGTAATGATAAGATTGGTGTCTCAAGACAATTTCCTCCAGATTTCCACATTCACACGGTAGTTTATTTCGAGTAATTAATGAAAATAGTAATTTTAAATCGATTTTTTTTTAAATAGAGGCATTTACTGGAAATGTGCTTTTTGGATGAATTGAAGCCGGTGGCTGTTACTGTCGATCTGATTAATGTTGTGTACGAAATTCCAAGGGACGAAACTGCCAAACTATCAATAATTGTCATAGATGATCATTTTTCATCAAAGGTCATTAAAGAATACTACCCGCGGCATCCATCTTTTGTTCTATCTGGTGATTCACTCGAAGCACTGATTAAAAATCTTCACGAAATAAAAACAGCGAAAATTTGGAACGTGAAGTCGCTGTTCGTCATTGTTGGAACGCAATGCCATAATTCAGCAGCTGTATTGAAATTATTATGGGAGATAGAAGCTCTTTCATCGTTTTACATTTGTCAAGATGAGTTCAACAATAAAACGCTGATCTTTACTTTTAATCCCTTTTCAAACTACGCTCCGAAGCCTTGGGAACGAGTAGCAGGTTTTGATAGATCAGATAGTCGATGGACACTCATCCGTCAACGATTTATAAATGGTATTGTATAGTAATAAATTTTTAGTTTCATTCTTTAATTAGTTTTTCTCCTTATCTTTGTAGATGCCAATATCTGTGAAAGTATTAAGTTTGACAAATCGGCACGGTTGGACGGCTTTCCGCTAAAAGGTGTCAAAGACGGAATAAGAAGTAATGCTTCATTCGGTAAAAACCATGAGATTCTGTCACCACTTACTAATGATTTCTTCCAAACTTCGCTATCAATGATTAATAGCACACCGGTAGTGTATACTATTTGTAATGTTAGTTATGGAAATCCATTCAAAAATCGTAAATATGACTTTTTGTGGAAACCTTACGTTATAAAATTTACCGCCCAGAAATATGTAGATATAATGGCTTTCTACGATCAAGACGGCTACGTGATTTTAACGCGAAAACAAAAAACTGTACCAGTAATTAGTCAAATCGTCGACTGTTATTTCAATGTTTGGACAGTTAATATTTCGGTTTTCATTTTAACAACAATTTTAATTGTGATTTATATAAACCACAATTATCATTTACGCGAAGCTCTCATGGATATGTTGTCGTTAATGTTAGACATGGAAATGATAGTCCCGATGAGTAGAATGTCCATGCGACTGATTTTTTTTGCTGCTAGCTTGTTTATGTTGATTTTTAATCCCGCGCTGCAGGGTCATTTGTCTGCTGTTTTGACGAAACCAGCGCGTCAACAAGTCGATACCTTAGAACAGCTGTATACAAATCACTTTCATGTACATTTTGATTTCAAAATTGAAAACGAATTATTAATGACAGGATTGTGGTCATATACTTCTGATAAAAAATACTTACACAGAAATTTCATTATGAAATATTCCGAGTGCTTAGTAAAACTTTTGAAAAATGATTCAGCTGCTTGTATTATGAATAGTAATTATCTTCCTTATGAAAAATTACACGACGAAGTACACTTATCTCAATATCTATATTTTAACGAATATAGCAATTATGTAAGCAGACAAAATTGGCCACTCAAAGATAAATTCGATAAGACCGCAATGAACTTTGTGGAAAACGGATACGCGGATTATCACAAAAAAAAATCACTCTTTAAACGATTGTTACGGAAAAAGCAATTAATCGCAAGAATCGACGCCGCAGAGCAAAATGACGAACTTGATTTCGGGTATTTTGAGCTTGACTATCTCATAATCCCTTTATGTTCAATTTGGACAATCCTCGTACTGATTTTCGAAGTAATGATCAAGAAATTCAAAATTTGGAATAAAAAACGACAGCAAAAATCGAAAACCTTAAAATTGCGAGCTCGCCGACGGATCGCCGGTATAGTTAGACGGATGGCTGGCTGCTGTAGATCAAGCAGAATCGCGAGAATTGTGTGACTCGACATATTTATTGATTATATTTTAGAATTTTCTATGCAAGTATTGATGAAATGATATTGCCGTAAATTTTAGAATTTAAAAAGTCTGTTTGCTCTTTACAAATTCTTATGGATTGGTTCTATGAATATCATCGGTTTTTGATTTTGATCAGTTTGCTCAAAATTTATATGACTCTGATTGATCCGTTTTATTCTATCATGAAAACTGATAAATTCTTGGAATACGGTACCCGCGGGTAATTAGGCCTGTCGGGTAATAAGGTCTAAGTGATAGAAATGATATTTAAAATAACCGCTTCTGCTAAAGGCTTCTCTCTAGCAGAAGCGTCTAGCATAGAAATGTCACTACAAGTTTATCGAGTCCCGATACAACGTTCCCTGTCTTCTTCATTTCATCATCCGTCATATGCTAAAGTAGCGCAGAAGAATTCCTAAAAAACGGTTTGAGTAAATGGTAGACATTTTTTATAATTTTATATTTAATAATTTAAAATCATTTTTCTAATTTTTATCAACATTTTAAAAAGTATTGTTGCTAAACTTGAGTGATGATTGATCTCTAATACCAATTTTATTCAGTATAGTATAACTATTTCCAGTATGTTTAACCCGCAGGCCTTATTACCCTACCGTAGTAAAATAAGGCATATTCGCAAGGTTTTTGAAAAAATTTAATTTTGTGTTTGTTTATGGTGAAAATTACCATTACTCCATTATATTTTATAGCTAATGTATTAATATAAAAATTAATGATATATTTCAATAATTAAATGCAATATTTTCGATTTTATCCAAAATCTCCCTTAGCTAGGCCTTATTACCCGCCGGTACCTTACTATCAATTGTGTTTATTTTCAGCCAAATAAAACATGAATTGTTTGAAGTTTTAACGAGTTGATAATTGTATCACATTCACCACGATAGTATTATTTTTTTGACTAAGGAGATGACATTTGTTACATATCTATGTTAATCGCTTACAAAACAAGGAACATTGTTATCTTAACTGAAATTGTACAAAATTCACGATTTGATAAGAAAGATATTAACACTCAAAAAGAAAGTGTTTCTTTTTTTTCGCTCTTTGTATTTTAACGAAATCGTTCTTTGTATTTGACAATCCGATCTCCCACGGCAACTTATCGTCCGGCCAATGAAAAAAAGACTTAGTGGCGGATATATTTGAATAGTTTAAGTGAAATTATTAGAAACTATGTATAGTAGGACTATAGTAGAGAGTATAGAAATTTAGGTTATATTCATAAACTTTTTTTGCACATTAGGCATTAAGCCGTTCACACTGGCGGATAAAAGTCATTTTGTCACTATAATGGAGACGAAAAGACAAGTCAAATACAGAGAATGGTCTTGCGCGGAAGGAAAAATAGGTGCTGCAACAAGAAGCAGCCCTGTGGGAGCAATAGGATTTTCTTGGGGGCAGCAACAAAATTTTTTCTATGGAAGTAAAAAAATAAAATTAAAAATTTTAAATAACGTTAATTTTTAGCAATTTTACTCTGTATATAGTCGGGAATGAATTTGGAGTAAATTTTCATTTCTGTTATTACTTAGAGTACCAAAGTGATTAAATATAATTAATTTTTGATCAAGTAAAATGAATTTTATAGATGAATTTTTTTTTCGTCAAGATTGAAGAGATATTCAAATTGTAAAAAATAATCAAATTTGAATAAATTTTGGAGGGAAATTATGATTTTTAAAAGAAATTCGAATTTAAAAAAAAAATTCGAATAAATAAATAAATTCGAGCTAAAAAAACTTTAATTTTGAGAAAAATTTTGAATTAAAAAAAAAATTTTTGATTTTGAAATATTAAACCCTGAAAGAAAAATATTAAAAAAAAAGTTTTCATCCAATGTCATACATTTTAATTATCATTGCTAAAATTAAGATTACTAAAAAAATTCTTATATGCCCTAATTAAATTGTTATTATTACTTACTCACAATGATATTTTTTCAAAAATTCGGAATTTTTTGAAAATTTGAAATTTGCTTTTCAAGTTCGAATTTTTCTCTTTAAAATTTGAGTTTTTTACAAATTTGATAATTTTTTTCAATTTAACTATTTCTTTAATCCCCGCAAAAAAAATATACGTATGTGACTTATTTTAATTAATCAAAAATTATTTATATGTATTCAGTCCGGTATTCTAAGTGATAGAATTGAAAATATACTCCAAATTCATTCCCGACTGTATACAGTGTAAAATTGCTAAAAATTAACTTTATTTAAAATTTTTATTTTTATCTTGTAGCTCCCACAGGAAAGATCCTCTTGCGGCACCTATTTTTTTCCGTTTTGATGGACGAGTCAAATAGAGGGAGAGAGAGAGAGTCTACTGTATTAGAAAGCTTCTCGTAAATTGTTACTGTACCAATGAAAATTTGTACAAAAGCAATATTATATGGCTATTGGAGCAATATGTTAGATGACTAGAATAGACATACTAAGCTATACTACATTTTTTAGCGGTCTTCTCACAACGTCCTCTTATCAAATATAACATTTCGTACCAAATAAGTGTTATTGTTGATTGTGATGATTAATTTAAGAAACTGTTGCAAATAATTATTTTATTGAAAATGTTGATTTAAAAAATTTTGTTCTTTCAAAACATGTGGACCAAATAAATTTTTGTCACTAATACCCTTATTCTTATTTTTTTAATTTATATTATTTTTCTATATAATTTAAATTACCTACATTTGCAATGATTATTTATATGAAAATTTAACTGTTAAAAAAATGTACATTGAAATTTGAGAAAATTTGCGAAAGAAGTATGTCACTAAGTCTATATTCATTCTTCATTTGACAAAATAAATAGAAAAGCAATTTACCGAATCACTTTGCTCACCCTTTTCCTGTTTACGCAAATTTTTTCTCTTTTACAATAAAAGATAGTATTGATTCATTACTCTTGAAATAAACGTTAGTATCAACATCAAAGTTTACTTGAATGACATACATAAAATTATTAAGTGATACGTACCATAACCTTGGTGTTTAATACCATAAAATTCGTAGCCTATAATCATAATCGTGTATCCTTTGATAATATCAGTCAAAATTCGTTCGTAGAACCCATCAATCAGTTTCGTCATTAGTACACTGCAGACCGGAGACGAACCTAACTGGAATATAATAAGAACATACATTAACTAATAAATTATAAGTACAGTCCTTGACAATACAAGCTGAATCAAAAATATGAGCCTATGTTGGACTACATCAATTATTTTGTAATCTTATGTAATCATTTATTTTGCACGTAACTATGAAATGAAATAATTCATGCATCTGCTGCTTCATGAATCAATTTATGTTTGGCCGAACTAATTCTTTAGTAAATTAAATAAGTTATCTGAGTGCAGCCGGTATATTTAACACAATTATTTTTACCATAAAATTTTTTGACGAAATGACGCAAAGTTTTTTATTGTTGACTCTGACTAACTTACTTAGTTTACTAAGGTCTTAGTTCGGCTGAACAGGCCCAATTGCAAAACATCGACATTAAATGCATACCACCAATATTTCATTAGGTACCATTGCACTGTATATTTGAATAAACTTACTATTTTCTGCAGAGTTTCAAGATACAAATGGAATATATTGCTTAACTTTTGTCCGGAAAAAGAGTTAGTAGCATTGGGAAAGTGACAATAATCTTTAAGCTGCATGTTTTCGCGAAAATTTATATTTTTTATAGTTTTTTCGAAAAAACTATTCAACCGTATACTGTCAGTGTCTGCATAAAATTTTATGTTTTCAAAATCATCATAATATATTTTTTCAATCCCCTCCAAGATTTCAAAAAACTCAATAATCGTTTCACTTTCTTCCGAATTTGACAATGAACTAATGTTCAAATAACCATGATTATTTTTCTTCTTTTCAGTTACATCGTCAATAAAATTCAATCCGTCAAAAATGTAATCCATGGTTCCAAGAACGTTATCGTGAAGTTCATTTGCATTGTGGTCTCTACGCGGCAACTTTATCATGTCTTCCAATATTTTTCCCAAATGTCCTGTAATAGATATTATTCGACTATGACTCTTGGAAAGAGAAAACCAATCATCCTCAAAAGATTGGCGGATAATTTTTTAAGTCTTGATTCATTTGAATGCGCTTCATTTTTTTCTAAAATTAGTCCTGATGGATTGAATTCTTAATTCTACGTCAGCAAAAGTTACAATAGAGCGTTTTTGATAATAGCTGTAAAATAAACACGGATGCTATTTCGAAACAAAAAGATAAAATTAATAATAGAAAATAAAAGACGGTCGAAAAATATAGCTTTAAAATTAATTTTAACTATGAAGAATTATCGAGTTTTAAAAAATAATTTCATCACTTCAGCTTATTGTGATTATACAGAAAGAATTTTTTAGCAGATTTTTTATCAATTAATAAACACACCTGTGTCTCACACGAACTACGTGTTATGTACTGTATGACGAAATTTAAATTTAAATTTGAGTATTCCGCCCTAGTTTTTTCACTAATAGACCGGGAACTCCTGAGATTGATTTTATTGAGGATGATAGGTGTTGTAGTTGAATAATTATTCTTATTATAATACAGTTTACTTATTATAATACTTATTTAACTTCCCGCTAAGAAAATCGAAGATTTAAAAAAATCAGGAAGTTATTGGTTTTACCCCGTTTTTCGAAAATCGAGTTTTCATCAGATCTCGACGTTTTGATCTCGACGATTGAAATAGCACTTATGAAATTTTTGAGCTCTTCGAGCTCATAAATACAATTTGTGTGTTATTTTGAGCTCTCCGGGCTCAAAAAATAGCTTTTGTATGTTTTTGAGCTCTTCGAGCTCAAAAATTTGATAGAAGTTTGATAAAACACTATTTTTTAGAATTATAAGGAGGTTGATGCAATCCGAATATGTTATTTAATTTTTTTTCTTGGTTATCTTGTCATTACGAAAATAATTTTAAGAACAATTACTTTGTAAAGATTATTAACCCTGTTAATGACTACGGCTGTTGAGTTTAGTTGATTATAAATAAATAAAAAGGAAAATTCTTTTAAATAATTAAAAACAAATGAAAATTTAATCATAAAATGCCTTTAATTAATAAAATAAAATTTTTTGTGTTTCAGGTACGTACAAGCAGACAATACTAATTGGCCTAACAAATAGCTTAACTGTGAGTAAAATACCAAAAGAAGGTTAAATTAAAAAATAAAAAAAATCCGTACTATTGTATAATATTATGAATTATAAATGATAATTTAGTATAAATTTCTCTGAAAGTTGAGTGGATAAATCCACCGTCTCTTATCCCTGTCACGTCGTAAAATAATTAAAGTACGTTATTCCTCGGAATAGCATGCTCATTTTGAATTAGCGTCTGGATCGACTGTGATGTTCCTTATTTCAGGTTCTATTCTTTACCCTCAACATTTTCAGAGTCATAACGAGGTTAAAGAAACGACTTGCTGGCATTTCTCGAGAGGGCGTCTTCGTCTTCCTCGGCTTAGCTGACTTTCACAGTATAAACTTTATCTATACATATATATATATATATATATTAAGTTAGAGCTCGAGTGAGGAGTGAGGAGTGAGGAACACCGAACGGGGAGTACCCGGTGTATAGCGATCATGAAATAAGAAAGAGCGCAATAGATGCTTCTGCGGTTTAGTTGGAAATAAAAGGAAGACGAGCCGGGAAAGAAGAAAGAAAGAAAGCGAGAGAGATAGCTTCTTATCTCGAACAACTCTGCTTATCGTCTTGGCTCTCAAGGGAAAAATACTTCCGCAGTCAGTGTCTTTTTTTCCCTTCGAGACGTAGTTACCTTAATCGAGCTACCAGAAAACCTCTTGCATTTTCTCTATTATTTCTATGTTCTTTTCCTCCTCCGACCTCTGAGATATTTCCATCGCGTGTTTTTACTGAACATTGTATTTTAAATATTTGCACTGCCTAAACTATTGAACACCCGGAACCCGACACTCGCCTTTACTTATTTTACTATTTTTTTATACATTTTACTCTGAATTCTCTGAAATATTGCACGCCAAATAATTGTTATTGCACTTATTTATTTTTCACAACTCTCGAGTGCTTTTGCGTCTTGCTTCAGGTGAATTATCCCTTTTTTGGGTAATTCAACAAGTCAAATAAAAAGTAATAAATATTTTACGATAAAATGGAAAATAAAAAATTTAACTGACAATTTTTCATATTTTTTTTTTTAAATTAACGACAAGATAACAACTTTTGCAATTAATGAAAATGTAATTACAATTAGGACTTATTTCAGTACAGTCGGATAATTGATTGTAATTAAATGGTTTAAATATCTTTAGTATACTATAATTAAATCTTTATTATTTGTCTACACTTTAAATGTTTAATTTTGTTTTTGTTTTAAACTTATCAACAATTAGAGTTATTAATTATTTTATTTTAATTACAAATATCTCTTAATTAGGCTTTAATCATCATAAATTTCTCAATTTTTTTTTTTCTAATAAAAATATTCTAAAAATTGCCAAAAAAATTTTGTATCTTAAAATGAATAAGACTTTTAGTTATAAGAGTTGGTGCGACGAGCAGAGAGTGTGTGCCAACACACGAGTCTCAGAAACCTTAAAAAAATTTTTTTCGACAGAATTACTCAATATTACTTGTATTTTCACATTATTAAATGAAAATTCATCATTAGATCACAAAATCACGCAAAAAATAATTGTTAGAGGAAGTTCCTTGTGATTTTTCATAAAAAATATAAAATATCTCCGTAATACGTTCGGAAACCTACTTTTTTATTGTTTTAATCGGAAGCTTATTAATTTTGCAATCAAATTCAATGAAAATAAATTTTTTTTTTAAATCGTTAATTGCATTAAATTCTTAACCAAATATACGGCTGGTGAAATCTCCATTTTACATGTAAAAATTACAATTTTTATACCTAATTATTTGATTAAATATCCCGGAAATCTACTGTTTTAAATATTTTTATTAATTATTAGGCTACGTTAATTGAATTTACAAATTTTGAGGAAGTTTTAAAAATTTGACTACTTAGCATGGATCATCTTTAGTGTAGCAATAAAAATTTGTACGTAAATAATTTTAATATTAAATTTTTTGAGGTGAAAGATCAAAAATATCAGTGAGTTAATTTTCATCTCGCCACTAATTAATTAACACATTATTTTAATAAATCATCAAAAATACAACTGGCAATTACAATATAACCGTTCAATTACATGAAATTCAAAGTAAACAAATTTATTAAATGGAATGCATACAGCATGCACAGACATTCAATAAAGTGCAATATAATTATAACTATCAAGTATAATGTACTAATTAAATGTAAATAATAATAACTGAGTGTTGTATATTGTAGATTGTCGACAATATTAATACACATCGATGGCTCAACAAATAAAACCAATTACACGGTTAAGTTCAAACGGACCCGCGGCTAGAATTAAAAACTTCAATTATATAAGTATAAATAATAATTAATGTATATTTAGTAATTTGCGGGAAACTTTTTTAATTTGCATTGATATTACACCGTATGCTCGAGAGTATTTAGTTTTTTTCCGGTAGCAGAATTGGAATCCAGTGAACTGGGATTAACGCGAATCGAATAGAATGACATTGAAGGTTTATAAGGTGCCGGGTGGTAATTTCAAAAGTTGTACCAGCAAAGATAGAAGATAGAAGGTATTTTCTGGTGAAACGAAACGAGAGCAAGAGCTGAGGCTTCAAGAGGAGGTCATGGAGGGTAGAAATAGGAAACGCAGAAACCCTGAAAAAATAAGAGAAGGAACGAAACCGGCGACGTCGTTTATCACGTAGTTTTTACCTCCCCGCGAACCGCCGCCCGACGTCTGACAGCCGTCACGTGTACGCGGTTAAGAGTACAGACCCCGTATTCTGGATTCTGGGTTCTAGGTTCTTATTCCGGAGGATAAAAGAGTCAGACACCAGGCCTACAACAAACTGAACGAAAAGAAAGAATAAGATGAGACGAAAAGACGCGCCGACGCATGCTGTGGCTTTCGATGTATATCTATAGTCGCTCTGTCGAGAAGTTGGCGACGTAAAGTCGTCAAGGTCCTGCGGGACTCTGAGACGGAGACGGTGCACTGAAAAAGTTGTTAACAAGCCAATCTACGCCCAAATGACTTGGAAATATTCACACCCGGCCGGAAATTATAAGCTTCCTCGAATTTTCAAATCTACTGACAACCAGACGTGAGAGACAGATGCCTTTTAACTTGTCGCTATCTTTATGTTGTCACTCTCATGTTTAGATTTTCGTATGCTGAGTTTATCATTTTGTGATGCTTGAGGTTAGAAACTGGTTAATTGCGCGTGACATTTTTTTTTGTTGGGTTTTTATTTTTCTTTTGAGATGAACTAATTTTATCCTCCAAATTTGATCAAATTTTTTTACCGATTATTTTTAATTTTACAAAAATTACTGAGTTCTGATAATTTTTTTTAAATGTTTATCTAATTTTTATCAATTCTCAATTTTACAAAAATTAATATGTTTTTACGTAAAAAAATTTCATTGCATCAAAAAAATTTTTTGTACATTAATTGTTTATTTAAACTTACACAATAACGTGACCCCCATGAAAAAAAAAATTATATTTTAATATATATCAAAAATATATTAAAAATCTACAAAAAATATGTATAGTAAATATATTTTTAATAACTAACTTCTTGCCGATTTTCATATATATTTTATATATTTTAAATATATTTTAGGTATATTAAAAATATATTTTTTTATATTTTTAGCTATGGAATTTTTATTTATTTTAAGATATATTTTGAATATATATAAAATATATTTGAAATATATAAAATATATATGAAAATCGGTCAAAATTTAGTTATTAAAAATATATTTTTTATCTATTCATATATAATCACCCAATAGTTTAAAAAATTATGAAAAATTTCCAACTATGTAAACCTCATCCACTCAAATGAATCTGAACACATGGAATCTCACCATATTTGCAGTTAAATTAACAATTAAATAACCGAGAGTTCTCTAATTAATTGGATAGCTAAATAAATAATCCATCAGCAGAGCAAACATTATTTAAGGATACCACAAGAGTAATTCAAGGGCACACAGAGTGGAGGATAGCAGATGATGATGAGGACTCGGATGTAGCCGGTTCCCGGTTGCCAGTTCCCGGTTTGAATGTTGTTGCTGCTGTTGATACTCGAATAAGTAGAGCGAGTATGATTACCGAAAATTGGCTGTAGCGTCCGTACCAACATCACCGATCTGTGTGCATACACATCCCCAGATTCACACATCCACACACGGAGATTCCATAGATATACAGGAGCAGAGTATCAACGAGTCGATTAGTGCCCCGTGAATTCGCAGTGTCTGTTTCACCGGTGGCTTTACATAGCATTTGTGGTCTGAATGTACAGCCCGCCAGTTTGCGGCCTGTTCCCGTTAGTCGAGGCGACGTTAGTTAGCCTGATTGTTTATTTACTAATTAGTTGTACTCCCATACTCCCTCACCCTGGCGGCTCTTACTCCCAGAGCTCACATACTCACACACCCGGTCTACCAACAGATCGTGCACCCACTTACGCTTCCACATTCCTACTGTCACTGCTCGAGTACCAAACTATAACAGTACACCACCACCCCAAACCTGAAAGGTATATAATATATACCAGTGTATATCCTCCGTAACACTATCGTCTTGTATCAACTAACTGGCTCCTTCTGCTGCTGCTGCTGCTGCTGCTGCTGCTGCTGCTGCTGCTGCTGCTGCTGCTGCTGCTGCTGCTGCTGCTGCTGCTGCTGCTGCTGCTGCTGCTGCTGCTGCTGCTGCTGCTGCTGCTGCTGCTGCTGCTGCTGCTGCTGCTGCTGCTGCTGCTGCTGCTGCTGCTGCTGCTGCTGCTGCTGCTGCTGCTGCTGCTGCTGCTGCTGCTGCTGCTGCTGCTGCTGCTGCTGCTGCTGCTGCTGCTGCTGCTGCTGCTGCTGCTGCTGCTGCTGCTGCTGCTGCTGCTGCTGCTGCTGCTGCTGCTGCTGCTGCTGCTGCTGCTGCTGCTGCTGCTGCTGCTGCTGCTGCTGCTGCTGCTGCTGCTGCTGCTGCTGCTGCTGCTGCTGCTGCTGCTGCTGCTGCTGCTGCTGCTGCTGCTGCTGCTGCTGTTGCAGATCTAGCTTCATCTTCCATCTTCCATCTTCTGTATTTTCTCTCCTGTCGACTGTTGTTGTTTGCCAACCATTTATTTCGTTTACAACATTTACCGTTTAATTCATCTGCAAATACTATTAATAGATCATCATTTAAATCAAATTCATTAAACTGTTTGCTTTTGCGCTTCTATTTCATCCTAATCGCTTTATCTCCATCTGTTTTATTGAATTAAACTGTTAATACTCTTACTACAATTAAAATTCGTCTGTTCTGTTGTTTATTCCGAGTTTGTTAAAAAAAAAAACCTTTGGTTAAAAAAAATCAGACGATTTTTTGAGTATCTATGACCGTATTGCCCACAATTTTGAAGAAATCTTAATGAAACTGAAGGGAGTTCTTCGTTGAGGTGTCTTTGAGCTTAAGTTTGAGTTTGATCAAAATCGGTCGATTAGTTTCAAAATGGCGGGTATTATTAAAATGTTGAAAGAGAAAAAATTTATGACTACGTTTTTTAAATTGATAAAAAAATTGATTGTAAAGTAAAATGAGAGTACGATAATAAAAATAGTATCGTTAGCATTGATGAAGAAGCAGACATTTAATATTTAAAATAAAAACTATCTCTTGTTTTAATGTTTTTCCCGTCGAGAGACTATTACACTTCAAAGAAACAAAGCGCAGTATTAGTACACAAAGTAACTAATAAATAATTCCAATAATATTCCCTTTTGCTTGAGCGCTTGTAATGAAACCGGTGAATGTACCATGTACCATTACAGTTAATTAATTTACAGCACCCTCATCAAGTTTATGCGGATATCGAAAAGGTATCGTGCACGCTCAAAGTGTTCACTTAATTGCAAAGGCGCTAATGGCTTTCTATCTGTACTCAAGTTTCACTATAAGCATGCACACTTGTGTCATTAATAGTTCCGCAGTGATTCAATAGACGTACAACATCTTCTTTATTTATTCATATCTACAGATATAAGCGCTAGTGTTGCTCCAGTACAATCTGAACCATAAAAAAAATAAATAACGCTCTCAATAGTTTTAAAATTGATCATCTCTCATTTTCAAAAATTAATGTAATGGCCATATTACCCACAATATTGAAGGGAAGTTTACAAAACTGAAGAGGCTTCTTCTTTGAGATGTTCTTGAAGTTGTCTTTCAAAATAAATAAAATCGGTCGATTAAATTCAAAATGGCGGCTATCAAAATCCTAAAAAGCTAAAACTCGATAATTTCGTTGTTACTTTGGCACTTTTGGTTGAATATTGGTTCTAAATACCGACGTTGGTCATTCTTTTGCTTGGATGTCGGTACCTATAAACCAGAAAGAGCCTCGTTCTTTTATTTCTTCCATTTTATCAGACTTTATTACCGGTCTTTCCTTTCGGCAACTAGATACATCTTATCTCGCCTCTCAGTCGGTGGTTGGTTTTCGATCTCTGGTGTCTCTATCTCCATCAGTAGCAATACTGTCCTATCATTGATATGACGTCGTATAAAAGAGTAAAGAGGAAGAGGAAGAGGAAGAGCAGAGTACAGTAGAGTGAACCATGTGCTGGAGTGTAAAATAAACTGGGCAAGAAAACTCTAAAAGAGACTGAAGTTATATAGACAGGAAATAAAAGGATCATTTTAAAGAAGGTGGAAGGTTATAGGTATAGCAGAGGTTCTGCTTCGGAAGAACAAGATGAATAGAACAAAACTTTTTAAAAATGAACAAGATAAAAATGAAAGGAGAAAAAATGTTGTTTCAGAGGAGAGCTAGAGTAAAAATATAAATAAAAATAAGTAGCTGTCTCGAGTCTTTTAGTTCTGTTGGCTCGAGACGGTGATGGAACTATCCAAGACAAAGTACCTGTCTAAAAATATCACGGCAAATAACTTGTATTTGCTATATTGTAATGTACTTTAACTAAAAACTGATAATGGGGCTTAACTTTATATTTTTAAAAGTTTACGCGCTCTTGATTAATAGCGCAAACTAACTTTTTAATTTAAGATTTAGTAATCTTGTAGATGTTTCCGTCTTCTGTACTGTTAAAAATTTCTATTGTAATTTTACAAGAAATGTATTGGAAGCTAATAGGCAAAACATTTATTTAAAATTACAATCGGGTATAGTAAAATTACAAAACATACACAGCTCAGTGAGGTTACTAATTTTAGAAAACGGTTTTGTAATTTTACAAATATTTTTAGATTAGCTAAGTTTGTAAAGTTACAATACTTTCCTTGAATTTTACTTGAATTGAAATAATAAAAAAGAAAGATTTGATTCAATATTTGTTGTCATTTTATTTTTACGAAGCGCTGATTAGATTTTGAATCTCACGTAGACCTAATTATTACAACTTAGATGATATAAAGTGAAAATAATATTTACCCTAACTAAGAATCGAACGCGAGCCGCGCGCTTGCCAGACCGGTACCTAACGCCCTACGCCGTACGACCGATAGGTGATTCAACATCTTATTATTCTTATAAGCTAATCCTATGTGGTGATTGAGCATTAGGGCTTATTTATAATTTACATTAATTGTGTTATTATATGCTGTTTATTGATGGGAAAGTCTAACATATACTCATTCAAATATATTGATTTCGAAATGATCGTTTGAGCGTAATATTAAAATTTATAAAAGATAAATTATGTCTCGAATTTATTATTACAAATAAACGCAACCATAGACTAAAAATTAGTAAAAAAATATATGAAGGACATTGTTGTTTTTTTATACATCGGTCTCATTTTTGTAAAATTGAAAAGTATTATTTTTAAAATTAGAAAACGGTGAAGTAGAATTACAATTCGTGTAATATAAATAAAATTTTCTGGTAACATTATATTGCACTGTGTAATTTTACAATGAAAATAAAAAAAAGCTTTTTAAATTTTTTATGAGATTATTGTAATATAAATTACAATATTTTTTTTATGATTTTACATACAATTATGCCGAATCAAATTACAATTAATGTTTGCAAAATTAAAAAGCTTTTTCTTGAAAATTTACGAACAGTTCTGTAATATTACAATGCGTGTTAGGTTTATACAAGAAGATTGTAAAATTACAATTTATCTTAGTAGATTTCCTGACAGGTGTTGGAAAATTACATGAATTATTTCTATTTAGCATTGCTATACACTGATTTGTAATTTTACATATCATTTGTTTTGTAATATGATTGTAATTTTACAAAAATTTTTAACAGTGTAACTGCGAATATTAGTTGCAGTGATAACTAATAAATTTGTATTAATATACGTTTATAAAATAGTTCTCATCGTTTAATTATGGATCTAAATCTAGAGTTTTCTAATTATTGTTATTAAACACAATGTGAATACATCGAGACAAAATTAAAATGTTGACAAGATTAATGTTAAATTTTATACTTTCACGCATCATTCAATGAGCGGTATCCACTATTTGGTAGTGCGAAGAGTACCGTTTGGTATACATTGCACTACGAAATAGTGAATGGTCACTATTTCAGTTTCAGAGAATGAAAAGCCGTGCCCTGTAGAGGATCTTCGAGGACATGAATAAAATAATAATAAATAAATATATTATTATTATTATTAATATTATTATTATTATCAAATTGGTAAAAGGTCGGTTTTTGATCTACAGGCGATGAAAAACCGACTAAAAATTATAGAACGTTTTGGTCTGTTTTTGACCTTGATGCGATCAAAACCAGCTAAATGATTGTGACGAAAAAAGTCTGATTTTGGTCTTGAAACAATAGAAAACAATTTTATTATAACATTAAAAATGATCTGAAATTGGTCTGAATTGTGAATAATACGGGCAAAAACAGATTAAATTCTCATATAAAATAGATACACATAATAAAATTAAATTGATTGAAAAATATTAAAAAATTTTATTAATCATAAAACAGACTAAATTTTTTGACCCGGGTAATTATTTTGGAAAAATTATGTGAGATTTTTCATTTATGTCGAAGACTTTCTGTTTTCTTTTTGATATTGTCAAAGAATTATTTTGCCAAAGAACGAAAGTGTAAGAATTATTATGACAAAGAACGAAAGTGTTTTGTACAACTTGTAAGACCATTAACTAAAATGAAAATTGTGATCCTCATTAATTTAAAGCTGCAAAAGAATTTGATGACATCTTAAGTAAATTTACTGCCAAATAAATGAAAGTATTTGTCAGACGCTATAACCGATGCATTTTGCTATGAGTTTACTACTATGAGTACTGTGAATTCAGTTGCTATAAATGATTTGTCGCTATAAGCAATGTTGTTATAAGCAGTTTTCGGCTTGAGTGTTTTATATGTAATAGAGACGAGACTTGAAAATTTCGTCGTAATAACCGGCAGGTCGCTTTAAGCGAAGTCGCTATAAACGGTTTTGACTGTAATTTCAATTAATAATTAATTAATAGCAATTACTTCATAATTATTTTTAATTTTTTAAGTAAATTTTTTTTCACCTGATTAATATGGGAATCTATCTAAGATCCTACTCTGGATTCCTATATAGGAAACCATATGGGAATCTATCCAAAACGCCATGTGGGAATCCATCTGGGAATCCAGGCTGGTTTTCCATATGGATTTCTTTGATAGGGCAATCATTAGATAGCAACTTCTGCACCGTAACTGTGGTTATTGGGGTAGACATATCATGCCATATCAGAATATTTTTTCATGTGTGATTCGTAAATGAATAAAAAATTTCTAAAAAACATACTAAAATCGGATTGCCTCACGTGATGGAATTCATAACCCACAATTACCATCGTAAATCCTTTTAGGATGGCAATCAGAACATGCTCACAGAAATCCAAAAGTGACTTCGCTATATATGTGTTGCAAAATTTTTCATTATCCATCTGAAATTTTATATATAAATAGAGTAATTTTACAACTATTTGTTTTTTGTAAGTTATTATCATTAAAAAACCGAAAACTTTCTTGATAATGATAATGATAAAATAACAATATTGATGAACTGTCTTAAAAAAAAAAAAAAAAAAATTTAATTTAAAAAGAACGAGAGACAACAAATCAAATTTCGAGGTTCCGAAGCGATCGTTTTGGACGTCATGAGCGAAGCAATGACAATATAATAGGACAAAAACTTTGGATATTAACTACCACATCATATACTTGTATCATTCTCTGTCGGATTCCCGATTTTAAGTTTTGTTGATCACAATTACATCCGGCGAACTTAATTTCTCACTTTTGATTGCATCCATTTTCAGAAAATTTAAAAGTTAAAAATCTGAAGGCCGGTTGATCCTGCTGGTCAGTCTTAAAAATTTTCTACTTTATTCGAGTCCAAAACGTTCAAAACATTTTTAACTTACCGCTAAGAAAATTGAAAATTTTCAAAAATCGGAGTTATTACCCGTGTAAAAAAAATCGTCTTAAAATTGTCTTAAAATTGTCGTTCGTTTAAGATCTTAAACGTGACACAAACTAAGACTATTTTAAGATTCTTTTAAGATGCCAAAAAAAAAAATTCCGAGATTTTTTAATAATTATTTTGATTTTTTTAAGACTATTTTAAGATTTAAGTTTGAAAATAATTTTTATATAGTCTTGAAAAATCTTAAAATAGTCTTAAAGAAATCTAAAAAAAAAAATATTAAAAAATTTTTAAGGCTATTTTCAGATAACATCACAGTAGCAGCTCCGGAAAATTATTATGGAGCGTCCTTAAATTGTCTCAAAATTATCTTAAATTAGTCTTAAAAAAAAATTTAGACTATTTCAAGATGGACTAACAGTGACAGAGCTCTGGAACATTAAAACGGAACGTCTTAAAAAAAGTCTTAAAATTGTCAGATAATAATTTCTTAACAATTTTAAATTCAATTTAAAAACATCTTACTCAAAAAAATTGCGGTTAGAAAGTCGTAAAATCATCTAAAAATTAATTTTCACAACAAATTCGAGAACAAAATTTTCAAAAATCTGCTCTCGGAATTTTTCTTTTGGCGTCTTAAAAGAGTCTTAAAATAGTCTTAGTTTGTGTCACGTTTAAGATCTTAAACGAACGACAATTTTGAGACAATTTTAAGACGATTTTTTTTACACGGGTAGTTTTACCCCGTTTTTCGAAATTCGAGTTCTCATCAGATCCCGACGTTTTGATGTCCTAGGAAGCTTCCCTGAATGTTTTCGCGATGATGTCCATATGGCTGTGTGTGTGTGTGTGTGTGTGTGTGTGTGTGTGTGTGTGTGTGTGTGTGTGTGTGTGTGTGTTAGCTTGACCGATTTCATCGCGGTTAGCGCCATTTGAAAGGGCTTGACCAAACTTAAATTTTGAATACAACTTAAACCGATTCGAACCGGTAGATTTTGAGAAATCTAAAAAAAAATTTTTTCAAATGTGGTTTTTTTGGAATTACTTTTGAACGGCTACACCGATCGATTTCAAAAACTAATCAGCTCTTGACATCAAAAAACCTCGAAAAGCTCTAAAACGTAATAAGTGTAATTTCGAGCGGTTAAGAATGGAATTAGCGTGAAGTTGCAGGGATCGCCTTTAAGGTCAACCGATTTCCTAATTTTTTTATTCAAATTGTTTTTCTTCACGGCGAATTTATGATAATAATGATAAAAAGTATGAAAATTAAATGTTTTGATGTTTTTTTTTTTATTTGAAAATTCAAAATTTAAGATTTTAGGTGTTTTTCAATTAAATGGTGACGATGTTACGTTTTCCGGTTATTGAAATATTTTTTTTCTTAAAGAGCGATAAAAATAGAATGAATAAAAAAAAAATTTCAGAATATCATAATTTGGAAATTTTTGAAATCGTAAATTTTTTAACTTTCAAATGAAAAAAAAAAACATCAAAATATTTGATTTACATAATTTTTATCATTTTTATCATAAATCCGCTGTGAAGAAGAACAATTTGAAAAAAAAAAATATCCAAAAAGATCAATTTTTTATTTTATTCCAATTTTATCTAAAATAGGTGGAGCCCCACTTCTGCATAATTACTGTAAATAATTTTGGTTTTTGTGTTTTAAATGAACCCTTATTAAGCTATCGTGTACATCAGCGTTATACCAACTACCAACTTCTGGAGGAGTTTCGTTTACCTGTTGTTAAATAATATTAATATCTATAATATTTTCTCTCTAAAAAAATCAAAAAAATAAATAAAATATTGTTTATTTTCGAGCACCAGAATCAGAATGATACCTTAAGAACTCACCGATCTGAAAAATACAATTTTTATTGCAATATCTCCCGAACGTATCAATCGATTCTCATGCTATTAACGGCATTCGATATATTCTCTCAGACATAAAAAAGAACATTTACTTTAAAAACTGATGAGTACTCGATTTTCGAAAAGTTGGGTGAAAGTAATAACTTCCCAATTTTTTCAAATCATTGAGTTTCAGAGCAACCAGTTAAAATAATCAAAGTTTTGAGATATAAATATACAAAATAACAATTAAAATTAGATTAATTAAACCATTGCATCGTTATCGTATAAAAATCATTCGATTGTATTGCAGAAGTTATAAATATCACTCACCTCATTCTGCAAAGTTATGAAATAAATTTCAAAGATATTTTTATCAATTCTATTTTTGAATGGTTGAGTTATATTCCATGATTTAAAATAATCTGTCATCCGTAGATCGTTGCGAAATTTGAAGTTGTAAATCGTATCGTTCAAAAACTTATGAATTTTTATGTTGTTATAATCTTCAAAAGAATTCCGATTAAGGAAAAAGGTATGATCAAACAAAAGATCAATATTTGAAATAATTCTATGAAATTCATTAGTGATTTCGTTGGAATTTGGAGGAAATAAAACTTTTCTCATCATATCATAATCAACCTTATTATCTTTAATAATTTCTTCAATAAATTCGAATCCACCATAAAGAAAATCAAATGTCGTGAGCAGATTACATTTTACTTCACTAGTATTTCTATTGCGAGGTAAATTAATTATTGCATTTAATGTTTTTCCAATATGCTCGATAACAGCTATTACTTGGTTGTATGATCGTTCTCTAGAGAACCAATCAGCTTTAAAAGATACTGATACTGTTTTTCTTTCTGAATCAACTAGCGGTAGTCCAATTATCGTTACAAGTAAGCAAAATTTTGCGTAAAAAAATTTGCTTTTTTGACGCATTATTTCTCGTAAAAAAAAAGTTTATTATTTTCGGTAGTTTTTAAAAGTTACAAAAAAAATGATTGAAATATTCACCAAATTTCAGTATAATTTAGGTATTTTTTTAAGTAGGATCGAGTTCGCTAGGGTAACCAACTTTTGTGATAACTTCTTTCAAACTGCACTATTGAATAAAAAAATTTTATTTTAACAATATTTGATAACTTCGAATTTAATTGTCTGATAAGGAATATTCTTTCAACAATCTAGAAAAAAATAAAAGAACTTATAATTGTAAAGTTTCAATGTTGCAATTATCGATAACAACTGTTTGAAAAATCCAAAAGTGCACAACTCTTATTGCTCATTTAATGATGAAATAATAATAAAATAAGAAATGTGAAAAAAAATATAAAACTGCTCTAATAGGACAACAATGCGCAAACGCCCCTAGTAGGATAAATGTACATAATATATATAGATCCACAGTCTTTTGGTTTTTTTGTTTTATTGAATGTATTTAAACAACATTGAGTTATACAGCCATTCGCATTTGGTTATCTACAATTCTTTCAAAGAATTGAAAAAAAAAATTTGAATCAATTAATGGATATTTTTGCAAGTTACACGGAAAGAAAATTGTACGAAAAATTACGATGGAAACATTGTAATTTTTAGTATAGAATATTGTAGTGCCGGACCAGAACTCAAATATTTTAATTTATACGATGCAACATTGTAAATTTCTATCACTCAAATTAAAAAGAAGTCTAACAATAAGTCACCGAAAAAATAATTCTGTATCACGGAGGAATCGAACCCGGTGTTCTCTCCACCATAAGCCCAAGGTTTATTCCTTACGCCATCAGAGGGAATGTCCATAATTTCTGTTCAGTCACATAATAAGACCCTCGATACAGTAGTTGGTCATCTTTCGGTGGTGGCGTCGCAAACTATTGGACTCTGTCTCTCTTTTATTAAAACATATAGTATGCGTCCTTTTTCACTTGATCTTACGGAAAAAAAATTTACTAAATAACATCGTAAATTTCATTAATTCAAATTGTATTCTGTAGGCGGCAGCATCGTAAAAATCAACATACTGAAAGTTTAGTCCTGGATTACGATGTTACCATTGTAATTTTTCATAGGATTTTTTTTCCGTATACAGTGTTTTTAGGGTTTCATATATGACGGACAGAATAATTTTTCGAAGTTTTTTTTCCGTTTCTATTGCACCAAATCAATTTTTCAAAATTTTCGAATTAATCTTTAATAAGTTATTTTCACAATAGTATGCACAATATCTTGATTCCGTGAACTATCAAGAGTATAGTAATAAAAATAGTTGTCGAAATGAGGCGAACAAAATTTTACGATCGTAAAGCACTGATGCTTTGCAGTATGAGTCTTGCAATAGATCCAAATGCCATTTAGAGGAAGTAGCGTCAAAAAATTTTCCAATTAAGACAAACAATTCCAATCTATTTCCAGCCGAACAATTAAAACAATAATAATATACAGTACAGTGAACTAAATAATTTCATTCAAGTACATCAACCATCATCGTCACCCTAGATAAAATTGCTTTCTTTTTATTTTTTATTTTCATTCAATACACCAACACTTCCCAGACTAATAAAAATGCACAAGCCGTTCTTGGCTCCAGGCATCGGCTATATAAAACCGTGTGGAGCGTTAAATAAACCACTCGGTCTTTTGCCAAGCAAATCGATTGGACGTCATCGTTGTGTCATCCAATATCAATAATCAAATCGTTATCAGACTACCATGAATCTGCTGATAATATTTGCAGTTATCATAGCCGCGGCTAGCGCGCAAGAAATCACAACTACTGCTCAAGTCCTCCAGAAAATCTACTACAAGTAAGTTTAGTTTCTTTCAAAGTTGCATCATTTTCTAAAACATCAATCAGCAGATCTTATCTCCATCACTTTTAACGAAATTCTTCCAGATGCGTGGACAGTGAGTCGATGATATCCTGCGTGAAGCCCAAAGTTCTGGCATATTTGAGTGACGTAGTTAACGCTGATAGTGTTCCAATAACGCAGGACTTGAAGATAGTCAGGTCCCGAGAGTTCAGTTCCGAAGACAACCAGGACTATTTGTCCTACGATGGCGTCGACCCCAAGAAGAAGGAGTTACTCAGATCACTGATGCTAGAAAAACTGGATTCTTACTTGTCTTCGCACCAATTGGAAGCAAAGTTGCCCGAAGCAATCGTTGGATCCAACATCGTTCCACGGTCACTGGTTGACTCCGTTCCTCGCAGCTTGAGTGTTCCACTGTCAGACTCTTCCAATGGACAAGGTACATCATTAATCAATCCGACATTGATCAATCATCCAAAAGACTTATGACATTAATTTGATTGTTATTTTTGATTGTAGGACGTGGTTTCGTCAAGAAAGTCATGATTCCTTTCCTTTTGGGTCTCAAGTTCAAAGCAACTGCCCTTGTGCCTCTTGCATTTGCTCTAATTGCCCTGAAAACCTGGAAAGCTTTAACTTTAGGCCTTCTTTCCTTGGTACTCAGTGGAGCGATGATGATCTTCAAGCTGACCAAGCCCAAAGTTGCTTACGAAGTGGTGCACTATGGACACCCACCTGTCGAACACGCCCAGCCTCATTGGGACGCTAACGCCAATGGGCCTTACAGTGGATACAGAAACTAAAACTAGGAATTTGAAATCTTTAGCAGCAATTTTATTGATTATTTATTGTTAATTATCGAATATAGTGTAATTATTTATTTTGTATGAATAAAATTTGAATATGAAAAAACTTGGGCTTTAACTTTCGATTTATTTAGTATTCTGGAACGAAGGAAAAGTTGTTGTCAAAGTCAAGGACAATGGAAAGGCTCAGTGTGTCGACGGCCAGTAAATTATTCACGTTATTGTTTACGTATGTCATTGGCCTGAATATTTTAGCGTAAGATAATTGAGATGACCTACATTAGACATCGTAGTTGCTGATCAGGAGGAATGCTAAGTCGTTAAGTGATAAGATTCTGAGCTGAATGACGATAATTGCTGTTAATTGTTCATTCGGAGAGATTTGGGGACGAAAATAGGCTTACTAATTACAATGTTGGAGGAAGTTACTCGGTAATGCGATCATTGTAACGCGGCTTGAGGAGAGCAAGGGTGGATTAAAAGTAACCCAGAAGAATTAGTATGATAAATTAACGGGTTCACGTGTACGCGAATAAGAATGGACGTGTTGAAAGTGGCGCTCGTGATATGAATATATTATTATTTGACTTTTAATGTAGTTATTGTTAGACTTGCCGAGGCGTTTCAGTGTCACGGGCTTGATGATACCGATTTCATATGTGGTTAATGCACTTCCGGCTGATATTGAACGTGACTTTTTTAGTTATTACATGAATGTCTGTCTAATTTAGCCTGGTATTTTAGAGAAATGTATTCAAACTATCTTGGTTCGTTTAATTCAAGATGTTCCTTTAGTAGTTTTTAGCTTAGGGCAACGGAATTTTCGTTTGCGATTCTGGGTTAGAATTTTTTTGAGCTCCGTGTGATCAAATTTTTCTTGATCTGAATTGTTTATATATATATAAAAAAAAAACAACTTCCCGAATTTTGAAAAATTTTCAATTTTTCTTAGCGGGAAATTAAAAAAAAAAAATATTTTTTACTTGTAAATAATTTCAATGGAATGAATGTAGAGAAGTTATAATTTTTTAGAAGTTTTTCTGTTGCAAACAATTTTTTTTTTTTCATTGAATTAACTGTAATAAAATATATTTTGCACACTTGTAAAAGTATAAAAATAATACTATAAGTCTTAGTTTAGTAGTTACATTTTTTCACACGTCTGTCTGTTGAACTAATAATCGAAAAAAAATTATTTATGGCTAAGGTAAAAAACCCCATTAGTGGCACTTTTTCTTTCAATAAAAAAATGTTCTACTTGGAATAAAAATTAAAAATTTTTTTGATATAAAGATCTTAAAGATTGGAAATAATATATTTATTAATGAAATTAATGATTTCATTACTTGAATAAGTACCAAAATCAAAGAAAGTGTCAGTAATGGGGTCCCCGCCACTAATGAGGTCCTTTACCCTATATGTCAGTATATTTCGCCTAGTCTGATCATATATGGCCATATCAAGGTACATATGAAAATAAAAAAATAATTTATCACAATTCATCAGTTTTTTTGGAAGATTTTGGATTAGATGCTCGAAAAATGGACTATTTTTATTAATTTTTTATTAAAATACTAGCGAAGCTATTGATAAACAGTATATTCAGCGCAACAAATATATTTTAGAAAATTAAAAAAAACATCTCTACTTTTATTTTTCTACACATTTGATATTAATAAACAACGAATGATTGGAGCTCCTCAAAAAATTGATACGTTATTGGCAGTGGTGATAACGACTTATCTAAAACACAAAACCCAAAATTATTTATGATGAAAGAAATTATTTATGTTCGGAAATCAATGGTTATAATTATTGCTTTTGTTATTATTATTAAAATCATTAATATAAGAACTGTATAAAACTATAAATATAAATGTTTTTTTTTTTTTAATGATTCTTGAAATGTATTGTTGGAGCTAAATAAACTTTTTATTAATATCTTTGGTAGTGTTTCAATAAAAAATTGATAGAATTATTTATTTTTGAGCGCCGAAACTAGAATAATTCCTTAAACTATTTTTTTTTAATTCATGATGTACATAGAAAATTTTAATTATGTCTCTTAAGGGCATTCGAATTTTTTGAAATTTATGAGAAAAAATGATAAGAATTAGATATACTTATTTTGTGAGAGGTCTTCTGATGATTGGATGAAAAATCGAAAGTTGCTCTAAATTTAAACTGAATAAGTGAAATTTCTTCAGACATGAAGTGACTTAATTAATATTCTTATTTATTCTTGTTGCGGTATATTGATGAATTTTAATGCCAAATTCTGAAACTGAAGAAAATTAGTTTATATTCTGTGTAGTACTGTCGGACTGCTTTGTGTCTTACTATTTCTGTCTTCCTTACTCTGGCGCATATATATTAGTCGAAAAGACACCGAAATTTTTCGTAAGGTATTTATTTGAATTGAAATTTTTAATGGATGATGATAAAAAGCTATTCATTCAATAAGCGAATATTTTGATCAAGTTTGAAGATAAGCGAAATCAGATCATTAATTTAAAAGTTATGGGTGTTTGAAAAATATTTTCTTAATAATTTAAACTAAGTGATAACTCAATATCGTAAAAATGTATCTTAAAGCTTGAAAGATGAGTTATCACTGGATGCTTTATCAAATTCAAATTTTATAATTTTCCAAATTATTCTTCAGCTTTAAAATTTTCATAAATATATACAAAAAGTTTGGAAAATCCAATAAAATGATAAAATGTATACATAGATATACAAATACATAGTCGTATCTTAGTTTTCTATAAATAATAATTAAACAACAGTGAATTGAACGCTCATATCAAGTGAAACAGTCTACAGTATGTTACTTTAAATGATAAAAAAAAAATTATTCCGGTACGATAGTATTTTTGAGCAATTTCCCTGCCACATACACAGATTCATAAACACAGACACGAGGACGTCCAGAAAAGATTATATTTAATGTTATTATTTACAATGTTAAACAAAATAATTGTTATTTAAATATATAAAAAATAAGTCACAGCTTATAAAATAAAGCTAGAATTTACACTATTACATCCATAATTAAGCTTGAGTTTATATTTTTTGTCCGATACCTTGAAGGCAGCTTCAAACGTTTTCCAAACTCAAATTAATAATCATTAGATTGATTTCATTCTATTATCTTTATGGAAAATTTGATTTAATGTAACAATTGAGTAGCAGATATAAGTCAGACCCCCTTTTTTTTTTTTTACATAATTTGTTTATAACTTTTCCACTAATTGTTTGCGCGACATGGGACAAATTGTAAAACATATATCAACATAAATTTCCGCATCCAATGACATCTCGATCATAATTTTGCGTGCGGTCATTGACCTAGTCGTATTTTTTGCTCTTGTTGACTAGACTAGTAGGTTTGTTCTATTATCACCTAAAAAACAAATACTTGATTTCGCCACATTAAGTAGCATTTAACAATTATTATATCCACATAAACGAAATGAAAATTATACTGATTGATTGAAAAACTATTGCTGGATCGACCTAAAATATTTCGAAATCGATACGTTAACATATTTCATAGAATAAAAGTGTTCAAGTAGTATATGGTGCAGATTTTTTAGGTTCTTTCTCTCTTGTAAACACTTGAACTTGCAAAAAAATTTTTTTTCTTTAATTTTTTTTATTCAATCTCTTTTTTGGTCTTTTTCAGATAATGATATTGCAAGTCACGTCCTAATACCCTTTCGTTTAATTAAAATTTGTTCATTTCGGTTCTCAGCTTGAAAATTTTTGTCCTTTGAGCAGCAATATTTATTATTTGTTTTGTAAACACACCTTGAAGTAAACTCATACTATACTCAATTGTTGCGAAGCTTACTGACCGCCGGTAATACAGTCTATCATCAATTCTTTTCATGATTTCACCACTCAAAATGCAAGAGGGCGTTCATATCGTATTTAAATAAATACGAATATTTGCGAAAAAATTTAAATTTAAAAATTGAATTGTAATAAAATAAATAAAATTAATTTCTTGCAATTTAGTTGTAATAAAATTATTAAGAAATCTAAAGTAGTATGAATGTAATTCATGTTATTATTAGTGAATACTTTCTTACATATGTAAATTTAAACTTTACTTTGATCAATTTACTTTAAACATAAGCGCTTAAATTAAAGTGAGCATATTTGGATTAATCCAAAATTTTTTTGTGTATTATTTAAACTTAATCGTGACTTTGTATTTAAAAATTTTTGGTTGTATTTATAATTAGTTATATTGATTTCCAGTTTGTTCAATTAAAATAAAATGATTCATAAAATTCGCCGATTTCTTATTAAAAATTTTAATTTAGAGTGAAATAATGTGTTTTCAATACAAATCCTGATATAAAATTGAGATGAAATGTATGTGGCATCAAACTATTCGTAACGTGATTGGTCAAATATATCATAAACATGAAAATCCTAATATAAAATTGAGATGAAATGTATGTGGCATCAAACTATTCGTAACGTGATTGGTCAAATATATCATAAACATGAAAATATATGCAAACTCTATAGTCAAGGCGCGCGCTTGCGCGCGTAAATTTAAATTCTAGTAGTATTAAAATATTCATAAATGGTTTTTATATTAGTTAATTTATAACAATTATCATCTAACTGTTATAAATTTACAAAATAGTAATAATTATAATAATTAATTAATTAACAACAACCGTAAAAAAATTTCTCCTAAGGTCGTTATCAATTCGTCTTGCATATATAATAAGTCTGGTGACACTATAACTCACCTCGTGTATTAGGGTGAGTATAGTAATAGCATACTATATACAAGAAGCTCAACTACAATGAACGACTAAACTCGGGCATACCTTGTTCTTCCGACAACAAAAGTATTTTACTCCATTTCATCGACCTGTTCTCAGCTCATCAGCAGTCAAATCATGCACAAAGAGACCTCGATAATCGAAGACCATACTGAATGAAAAGAAAATTCGTTCCGTGGAATGAAGAAGGGGCACATATTATAACTCATGAGGACTATCCGTATACAGAGTATAGGTACGTATAAATAGTCACTTACTCGATCAACCGGCATCAGTTGCAGAACTACCGTTGACAATTATCGTCGCCTTCAGTTATCACCGCCAATTGGATCCGATTTATTGATATCGTAACTCAAATCAATATCATCAGCAATGAATAAGTTTATCGTAGTGCTGACAGCAGTTGTGGCGTTGGCTGCTGCCCAACCCGCGAAAATCGAGGCCTGGAAAAGTTCAAACATGGATTCTATCGTCGAGCAAACAAAATCCGATTGTGCACGCAACAACGATGACATGGCTTGCATGAAGTTCAAAGTTCTCAATCTGCTCGACCAAATTTTCCGCAAAGACAATTTCAAGGTAAGTCGCTTTCTCTTCTTGTTCTTAATCTTGATCATACACCCCTTCTTGCTTATCCAGCATCTGTCAAACTGATTCTAGGTATCAGACGCCATTGAAGTAACGCGTAACTCCCAACCAGTTGAAGAAACCGCACGCAGCGAATCGTCATTCATTGATACCGTGCAAAATTATCTTGTTTCCCACGACGTGACCTTCAAAATGCCTCTCGACGCTGCCGTCAAAGTCAGTGCTAGAAACATCGAAAACGACCAGTTGAGCTTCGACCTTAAGTTCGGCCAAGGAAGAGCTGTCGAAGAAGCCAGAAGGTCCAAATTGAAGAAAGTCATCATCCCCATCATGGTCTTTGTCCTGCTGAAGGCGATGACTCTGATCCCATTGGCCATCGGTGTGCTCGGTCTCAAGGCATGGAACGCCCTTCAATTGTCCTTCTTCAGCTTCGTCGTCTCTGTTGGATTGGCCATCTTCCAATTGTGCAAGAAGATTGCAGCTGACAGCCATTCTGCCCCCATTTCTGCCCACGGACCCTGGGAGTACCAGGCTCAGTACCGCGGATTCAGTGATCAGGCTGATGATCAATCGGCAGCTCAACATCTCGCATACGCTGCCTACGCTCCAGAAGCATGAGTTCGCTTTTAGAGTTTCCGGTGATTTTTTTACTGACTAGATGATACTTTGTATTATAATTTATGTATTTAATAAATTATTTATGTTATTGACTTGATATTTATTCGTTTTATGTTTTTATGATTATTTTATTGTGATAAGATAGAATAAGAAATTAGTATGCTGAAAAATAGAACAGGTTTCGCTCAATTGTCATTGTTTGCATGCGAGTAATTTTATTGAGAGCAATATTAATTTAAATAAAGCAATTTATGATGCGTGCTTGTGAAAGCGGGTGAGGATATTAACAATTCGAGGATAGTTCAATGACTTTGGTAGGTCGTTTTTTAAAAAATTAATCGCTGACATCTATCAAACTTAAATACCGTAGAGAGTTTGATGAAAAGGAAAGTAGGTGGTCAACTTTATTAGCACACTGTTATTTGCTTGACATGTTGGTATCTTTTTAATTTCGAGTAAACTTTTGAGACATTTAATTGATTTGACAATTAACACACACATCAAAAACCGCTGATAATACAGTAATTTAATAAGGTTGTCTTAGAGTTCTGGCCAGGATCATGAAAATAAAAATAATAACTAATTTTACAGGCTAAACGTGCATCATTTGTAAAATTTTAATCAATATTGTTCTTTTAATTAAATAAAATATTACTATCTAACGGTTCTGATTTTTAATTTGTCGATATATGTAAGGATCTATGTCTATATGTATTTTCCTAATGACTCCGAAAAAACTGAATTGATTTTTATGAAATTGTTAAACAATCTACTTAATAGCCCAACGGGATGTCTGTAATGCTGGCATTAACTCGTCCAACGTTGATCATCAGTATCTCGATCATTATTCAAGCAAAAAAATTCTTATGTTGTGATAAATTTGTTGCTAATTAGTTTCTATAATTTGAATTTTGTTACTTGAATAGATTCTGAGCAACCGGTGATAATTGTCGGTCAATACTGGATTGAGTCAATGCTAATTTTACAGACGTCCCAGCGGGTGATCTTGTACAGTTTGGAGGCGATCGGATCAAAAATTAATATGAAATTAGATTTTTTTCTATTTTCATTACATTTTCTAACATTTACAATTGAGAGCGATACTAATTAACTGTAAATAAAATAAATAAAAATTTTATAAAATTTTTTTAATAATATTTTATCTAAGTTTCGGTTTGCATTTTATCATCGTTCAATCAACTATAATTAGTTTTAAAACTAATTCAAAATTTAAACCAACGAGTTTTTAGGTAGATTTCTTTAGAAAGCTATCTATTGTAGCCGGTCTCATATCGTAATTTTTAGAAAATTTTGTCATAATATGTTTCATTTCATCGAGTAATGTCGAAAAATGGCATTTAGACCAAGAATAATTTCTTAACTCAAGAATTAATTCTCTTGACTCCAGAAAATCATTTTCTTCAAAATGGTATTCTTGGTTCAAGATTTTGGCTCTTGAGTCACGTCAATTTTTTTATCAGTGTACCGTAAAAACAGTCATTTACGTCATAAGACCGCAAATAGCAGATTTTTTCGACAACCTTGATTTTGCAATATAAGTTTAAGGTTTGTGGCATGAATTTACGTGATTGAAATTAAAAAATGTTCTATTTCGAACGATTTTTTTTTATTTAGGTAGATTTCTTTAGAATATATATATATATATGTGATATAACGCGCCATGTCAGCAGGATTGCGCCCAAAGTTTTCAACTGATCGTCATGAAATTTTGTGAGCTTATTCTGTGGATCGATACCAAGATCAAGTTCGAAGATGAGCCAAATCGGCCGGTTAGTTTACGAGTTGTGGGTGTTTAAAAATTTTGTTCATTTTCAAAAAATTTTGAATTTTGTAGATTTTATGAAAATAATTTTCCAGACTCAAAAGATAGATAAAATCTATCGGATTTATCTTAAACTTCATTTAATTACCTTCAATATAAACTATCATTTGTCTAGTTTTAATGATTTTTTTAATTAATTTCGTGACTTTGAAAATTTTCAAAAATTTTTCAATGAACGTATTTCGGCCCTTCTTTTCAAATAATTTTTAGGTCGTAAAAGATAGCTTAAATCTATTAAATTTATGTTAAAATTTACATAATTATCTTTAATTTGAGCTATTATTCGTCGCCTTTTGATCCATTTTTCCATTTATTTCGTAGTTGGGAAAATTAAAAAAAATCTAGAATAAATAAACTTTTAGCTTTTATTATCAAATAACTTTCATCTGTTACAAATCCTATTTTTTTTAGGTAGATGTCTTCAAATATCTATTTATTGTAGTCGGTCTCATATCGTTATTTGCAAAAATATGATGAAAAATACATTTTATGACATTATTGCCTTTTAATAACGTGTTTTTTTTAATATTCAAACGAGAAATCTACCTATCCATGTCGGGTATGGCCGAATGGCGCTTTTTATTTTTAGGGGACAATAAGCATACTTGAGTAAATGCACGTAAATCAAAAAAATTTTTTCCTGAGTGGTGTACAGCAATCTGCTGCCGATCATTTAAAAATTTTTATATTAAGTTCTATTCTTATTTCCATCAGTTTTTAGATCAACTAAAACATTTTCAATCTCCTAATAAATTTGAGTAAGTTTCATAGAAAATTTAACTTATATAATAATTCACTGCGTTTGCTAGTAGTACTAAATAACTTGATAATATATGATGGTTTAAAAAATTAAAAAACCCGTTTTAATATCAATCTACACTAAAAAGTAGATAATAATTTTTCAATAAATTCAAAATAAAAATAGAGTGATCAGAGCTTTTTTAAGATAATTATTTAAAACATTTACTCTAACAAATATCTACAAATACAATATTTATAACAATCGATATTTTAGCTTTATTACAAACTATTTTAGACTTTTTAGTTTAGTTCTCTATTAAGGCAGGTTTTTTAATTTTTTATATTAAGATTTGTTTTAAAAAATTATGAAGATCGTACATCAAAGTGTAGCTAATAATGCGACTAATATTTTTGAAAAGTAAGTAGAATTGAACCGACAGTTTTTTGACTGAAAACAAAAAAAAAACATCTTCAGAAGTTGTTTATAATTAGTTGTAATGACAGAAAAATTAATTGAAAAACTAGATAATTAAAAATTAACACGGAAAAAAATAATCGGTAGATGCTACTGATTGGCGATCGGTAGCAGCTACCGATTTTTTTTCGGTAGAGGCTACCGATTTTTTCGGTGGAGGCTACATTTATAGTTTCAAACAGTAAAGCGGACATCGGGATGGTTCTTAATTATTGACATTTTTTATTATATGAGCTCATCCTGATGTCATACTCATTAAGAGCTGTCATTTGAGTACCCACATACATTTTGCTATATTTTTCATATATATATATATATATATATGTCGTAGTCTTTTCGCAAAATTCGTCATTTCATGAAATACCTAGGCACTTCCAGAAGCGTCGGCGTGTAGTGAAAAATATTTAAATTGCATTATCAGCCTAGGTATTTCATTAAATGACCACTTTGTACCGGCATCTCGTGTTTAAAGCCACGATACATAATCAGACGCATAGAACGTTGGGCTTTTCGTGTAATACTTATTATACATTTTGGCACGTTGAGTAAAGAAAAAAAAAAATAATAACATTAAACAAAAAGAAAAGAATAAAAGCAAATACTGATTTTGTAAAAAAATATAACGAATATTTTAGAAAAATTACCGTATACTTTAGTTTACTTAAGAAAGTTAAATATTATTACTATCCTGAAGATGAAATTTTTGTTATTCTCTTAATAATATAAATATACTTTTTTCAATACTCACTCTTATGTCAAACATTCGAATGTTATTAGTTTCTGACTCTAAAATCGAAAAAATTTAGTTTTTTACACTTCTTGTGTAGTTTTTATATAATTGTGGGAATTAATATATATTGATTGTACTAATTACAATCGCCGGGTAGTTCCATTTATCATCTTAACTTTGCAAAAGTTAATAATTATGCTGAATAGTAGAAGCTACACAGAAAAAAAATTAACTTGATTCAAGAGAAAAATTCTTGAACCAAGAATATAATTTTGAAGAGAGTAATTGTCTTGAATCAAGACGAAAAATTCTTGAATTAAGTAAAATTTCCTTAAATCAAGAAAAATTTTCTTAAATCAAGAATTTTTCTACTCAAACCAAGAATATTGAGCTCTTCAAAAATATATACTTGATTTAAGAATATTTTTTTTTTCTGTGTACAAAATAAGGATGGTTACCATTAACATAAAATTCTCTCCGTGTGGTAATCTGTAGCCTGCACCGAAATAATCGGTAGACTCTACCGAAAAAATCGGTATCTGCTACCGATTTTTTTCGGCAGCTAACTACCGATTTTTTTCGGTAGCAGCTACCGATTTTTTCGGTAGCCTTTACCAAAAAAATCGGTAGCATCTACCGAAAAAAAATCGGTAGCTGCTACCGATCGCCAATCGGTAGCATCTACCGATTATTTTTTTCCGTGAAGGAACTTCAATAATTTCAGCTATTACGAATACGGAAAATTTTTAAAATTTAAATAAAACAACAAATTGAAATTATTTTTTTCTTTTTAATAATTTTTTTAAGTCAAGATCTCAAATAATTAATTCTTCCTGGTGTACTGTTATACAAAATACATTTATCGTATTTTATAACCAAGAAATTTTGGTATAAATACACAAAAATATTTTCTCATAGGTAAGAATGTAGCGATATTAAAATTCCAACTAATTCAAATGTAAATACAAGGTTAACCATACAAAATTCCAGTTATTACTAAACAACCGTTAGGTACACAATAAACGAAAGTACCGCCCGACAAACAGTATCTTCTTTTCATATTATTTATCAAATCAAACAAAATTGTGGTTTCACTTAAGAACCTAACCCGGCGTCTTTTGGCTCTTTCTCATGGATTAAATTCTCTAACATTAACAAATTAACCAAGTCTATCACACAGAGAAAATACAAGCTACTTATTCAGCGATTGTAAATTCGGATCCATCTAGCATAAACAATCATATACATTTACCGATTCTTATTCATATATTTATAAAGATATTAAGGTCATCGATTACTCTTGTAATCCATGGGTACCTCAATTATAATTTGTTAGTATCATGACAGCTGTATGTGATCGTTAGGATAAATTTGATAATTTTTTTATGCTTAGAATATAACATTCGTAAGAATCTTTTAAAATTTTTTTATTTTAATTGTCTCATTATGTTTTGGTCAGTTTAATTCAGAAAAAAACTGTAATAATTTTAATTTTTTATTTTTACTTTAAAGCGGTACCTTTCTTCTGCTAAAACAAAACTCTTTGCATTTTGTATAATGAAATATTCAAGAACGAGTTTAATTAATTGAAAATTTGAAAAAATACCAGCTGATGCATAAAGTACCCTCATGAAAAACATTTATAAATATATACAAATTTTGTATTAAAATATATTTTTAATAGTTTTGACTGATTTTCGTATACATTGTATGTTTTAAATGTGATATAAGAAAATTTTAAGGAAAACGAAAGTTATTATTGAGCAAAAAAAAATTTTCTTGGCTCACAAAACTTTGACTTCATTCAATAAATTTTCAACCTTCCTTAATATTTTCTTGAGCTGTCACCCACTTGTGAGCCTAAAGCTTTTCATCTCTAAATATTATTCAAACCCATTGGTTCTTCGTCGATAAAATTATGTCAAAGATTCAATTTTTATTTATATTGCACGACTCATGATGCGAAGCATCAGAGAGTGCTTTACGATCAAAAAATTTTTTTCCTATCCGTCATGTATAGAACTCTGGAAACACTGTAACTTGCGAAAAAATCCATTATTTGAGTTTAATTTTTAACTTCCCGCTAAAAATCTCAGATTTTCAAAAATCGGGAAGTTATTGTTTTCACCCCGTTTTACAAAAATCGAGTTTTCATCAAATCTCGACGTTTGAAAGACACAAGAAGCTTCCTTGACTATTTTTACGATGATGTCCGTACGTCTGTATGTGTGTGTGTGTGTGTGTGTGTGTGTGTGTGTGTGTGTGTGTGTGTGTGTGTGTGTGTGTGTGTACTATTTACTTTTGAACGGCTTGACCGATTTGATCGCGGTTGGCGCCATTCGAAAGGGCTTGCCCAAACTTAGATTTCCT
>CAJNRD030001117.1:6857086-6879298 GCA_905319865.3 Cotesia congregata | reverse complement strand
TATATATATATATATATATATATATATCCATGTAAAATTAACATGGATGGTGATATTATGTACATTTATTCCACCAGGGACGCCAGCGCATTACCTTCCTAGTACAGCTATTTTTTTTATTTAATTTTTAATTAATTTATTTTTTTGTTTTCTTTTTTTTGCTCGGCTCATTTTTTTTTATTAATTAAAAAAATAAATTAATAATATTTTTTATTTTATTACTATTTCATAATCAAATGAGCATTATGAGTCGTGCACTTTTGAATTTTCCAAACTTTTATTTCTCATACATAGACTCAACAGCTTACGCCAATACCAAGGTCACTTAATTATAATATAGAGTGACAAACTATGTACATTTTTATTTTAGTAACAGTAGAGTTATAGGTAAATATCGCTTTATACTTTATGTAGAGGTATACTTTTTTTTTCTTTATAAAAATCTGAAAAAAACTCAAAAATTTTTTTATAGATAATGCTCTTTTATTTTTTATAAATTCTATTTTGTTTTCAATGTATTCTTGGAAAAAATATAAATAAAAATCTGGACCTACAATGAAAAAAATCTATAAAACAGTTGATCCTGTCGTGTGTCCAAAAATTCCCACTTATTGAGCTCAAAACGTTGAAAAATATTCATGCTTGCAAGTAATTAAACTTTTTGAGCCCAGAAAAAAGTTTATAAGACATTTTTAAACTCTCTAAACGCAAAAACCAGGGAAATTTAAACTAATTTTATAGTTTTTATAATCAAAGATTTAATCTCAAAATTTTTTGCATAATTAAGCCGATTTCAATGTGACACGAAAAATTTATTTACAAACAAACAAGTAGCTTGTTCGAAAAAGTTTATCTGACAACAAATTTGAAACTTATTTTAAAGAAATACTTCTTTTGAAACTTCTAAACTGCGATATTTCTTGAACAAATCGAACGATTTAAAAGAGTGTTGCAGCATTAAACGCAGTTTATTTTCAAGACCCATAACTTACATTATTTATCACTAAAATAAGAAACAATATCCAACTCAATTACTATCAAATTACAATGACATTGACAATGATGATGATGATGACAATATGACCCTATGGTAGTTGAACCGACATAGCTGATTACTCATTAGCATACAGTCACCATCGTATTACATACCAACATGATCGAGTTGTTCCGTTTCCCGGTACGGCTACAAGTGAATGCCACAATACAATAAACGTGCAGCGTAAAACAAACGTCACCATACTGATCGAGTCATCAACTCATATGAACCAATAACACAACTAATATCCAGTGTGTATAGATACACATATGAATAATTGCAAATAATTCGACTGGCACGGAGTAAGGCGGCAAATTACGGACTAACTCGTCGCCTTTTCTATGCGCGTCAAATTTAAATATTAAATTTTCTTTTTATAATAAATTCATAGCATGTGCGACCGAATAACATAGATACTGTGGTTCGAAATTAAATAAAAGGGACGTGCCACTCCTCCGTCAGTCGCAGTTTGATCGTCGATTGCGTGCCATTGGACCGGACACAATCGACTAATTTATTTAATAATTTATTAATTACTATCAATTAATCAATAATTAGCAATTAAAAATGCGTTTTGTATCAGTGATAAGCATCTCCGTATTTTTACTGTCGATATGTGGATTATCATCAGCTTCGAGGCCAGATTTCATAACGAAATCGGTCAACCAGTGTATCGGAGCCGAATCATGGACCGGGTGTTTGAAACAGGAGGTCCTTGAGTATCTGGACGATAAGTTAGGCACCACGACCGAGGCGCGTTCTCTAGAATCCGTCGACGAGGCTTTAATCGTCAGAACTGCGAAATACTTGAAAAGTTTTGAATACGGTGTCAATCTGCCGTTTGTAGACGCGAAATTAAAGTACCGACCGGGAAGAAGTCTCGCCGATTTGGATATCGAGTTTCAAGATAATGAAGTAGCGACTTCTCAAGCACGTGGTTTGTTGAAGAAGAAATTGCTGCTGCCAATTTTGCTCCTTCTTAAGCTAAAGCTCAAGGCCTTGATGCCGATCTTTGTTGCTCTCATTGGACTCAAGGCTATGAAGGCTTTGATTTTATCTAAATTGGCGATTTTACTTGTCGTTGGATTTATTGCTGTTCAATTCTTCAAGAAAGGCGGTATGACACCTCCAATGGGTGAGTGTTTTTGGATTTTTTTTTATTTTTATAAAAATTTGTGATAGAGTTTTTATGATGAAGTAAAAATAAGTCTGGTTCATCAATATTGAAAACATTATGGGAGGTGTTACAATTCTCTAAACATGAATAAGTGAATATTCACTTATTTAAGTGAGAACCGAGCCACTGACTTGAAAAAGTGGCTCGATTGGCACTTAAGTTAAGTGAATATTCACTTATTTGACGAATTTTCACTAATTCAGTTTTAGGGAGATTGTTACAAAATTTATTTTTATATTTTAATACAATAGAATTATATTTTGCCGTAAAATTTGTGGAATAAGCAAAAAAATAATTTTCATTTACTTACTAATTTATCTTTATAATATTGATAATCTTGACACAAGTAAATTATTACATAAGCATAAATAATCATCCTTTACTTAGACTTTGGTGTGATTACTGAGATTATGAAAAATTTATTTTCGATTTTGACGATATCGTGACATATTTACTTTAATTAGATCTCTGTTGATAACATGCGATCAAATAGTACGTAGTACTTTACTCGACTCATAAATGGCGATGTCACGGAATCTATAGCTCATAACGTCATAATTAATCAAGAATCGAAGTGTTACAATTTCAGCTTGAAGACTTTGTTGTATTGAAAAAAATTTTTCAATGGAAAATAAATATCATTGAAAATTTAATAGAAATTAAAATATTTAATTTTTAACAAATCAAGAATCAAATTTAAGAAAAATACTTTTAATATTTAGAAAAAAGACATGTCTATTCATACGCCAAAAAAAGTCCTGATAAATCCACGCCGCGTAAATATAAGAGCCTTAATTCCACGCTGCGTGGATTTATCAGGATTTTTTTACGTGTGAATAGACACTTCTTTAGAAAAAATTCACGGGCATAAAAAAATTGGCTGTTCTATGCTCAAACTCAGAAACTGTAAAATTATTTTAGATCTATTGTTGTTCGGTATTGTTGCATTTTTATTATTTTAAATAAATAATCTGACTTATTTATCTTAAGAATCTTTTTTGTGTCAATCAAATTTTTTTATCAATTTAGAGCATAAACTTTTTTGTTATAAGGAAAAGCTTTTTTAATTGCACCATTTTTTTGGTTATAAACAAATTCTTAAAAGACAATTTCTCAATTACTATCATGGATTTGTTTAAGTAAAAACTTTTGATAGTTGAACAAAAATTTTGAAGATTCAGTCAAGAAAAAAAACATAATTTTTAAATCGACAAATATGGAGTTCGAATATTATTAATTTGTGTCTAGTTAATTTTTTTTTCTTTTTAATTGAATTACTATTCCTTAATCAATATAAAACTATAATTTTTGTAATTATTGTAATTGAATCAATTTTGGGTGAAATTTCTCGCTGAATAATAAAAAAAAAAATCTTAATAAAATTTTATAAATAAAAAACTTACAAAATTTGATGAATTTTTTTGTACCAAGGAATGACAATGGAGCCTGCACCAGCTGGATCCTACGGAGCGCCCCCAGCACCATCAACCACATCTGGATACGAACCAGTGAATACCTGGGACGGAAACGGTCCTTACTCACGTGTCTGGACGCCAAGCAATGGTGAAACAGCCCAAAATCTCGCTTACAATTACTACGCACCAAGTAGCAATAGCGGTAGCTCAAACTCTTACGGTGCCCCATTAAGCTCATCCTCGTCAGCATCCGCTAGTTCTAGCAGCAGTTCAACAAACTACTAAAGACTATAGAAATGAAAACAAATAACAAATTTAATAATCAAAATAAACAAATAAATATTTATTATATTTATGCTCGACTTCAGTTATTAAAAATCCGTCTCAGGATCGCTACAAATGACTTCGATTTAATTATTTAAGACATGCAAGCCGAAAGTAATTATAATTACTTATTCTACAATTATCAAGATTTAAATCAATGATTTTAATCCCAGCGTGTGTTTTTATTTAACTGATATTTATTTTATTAATAATCATAATTGTACAGATGACTCTTTGTTGTTATTATTATTATTATCATTAATTTTTTAATGAAGTATTCTAGTAGTTTTTTACATTCATTTTATTTGTAATATATGTTATATATTATTTTTATATGATGATGTAATTGATACAATGCACTCCACCGAAAATGGCACGAATTTTTTATTTTTTCATTCATTTATTTATTGTATTGTCAATAATAAAAAATAAAAATTATTATAAATACAAAAGTTTCTTGAAAAACAAATTTAATCGAATGAATTTACTTATTCTCTAAGTTTTCTAACACGTCGTTCCGTGAATATCAGGCTCAATATTTCGTCACAAATGCCAAAAAGGTGTATATCAATATGTATACGCTTTTGTGGCTTTACAAAGCCAAAAAGGTCCAATAAAATATTTTGTCCTTCATTTAACAGCCATATTCTAAGCCTAAACCCAAAATAGATATTTTCGATACATATGTGCGAAGTGAGGCATTCCTAGGGCTTAAAAATTGAGACACGAGTCTAAGAAACGGCGCGTTTGCAATGGGGCCTAGTAATACGCAGATTACCCCCACGAGCCGTTAGGCGAGTGGGGGTAAGCGTACTCAGTCTCATTGTAAACGTGTCGTTTCTTTTGGCGAGTGTCTCAATTAAGCCCTGTGAATGCCTCAGTTGGGACATATGTATCGAACAATATTTTTTGGAACGACTGCTTTCAAGGTTCAACAGAGAGAAATTATTATTTACAAAGAAATATTATAATTAGCTGAACTATATCAGTTACTAGTATACGTTGCGTGCGCAAGCGCGCGTGTGAATTTTTGGTATGGAATTATCTATATTTTCATGCTTACGATATATTTGACCAATCCAAATCACGTTACGAATAGTTTGCTTGCATGACATATTTTCATTATTTTCATATTTCTCATCTAAATTATAAGAGCTGTATAAGAGAATTGTATAGAATTGTATCTAATTGATCTATCCCCCGCACGGAAAAAAAAACTGTAGCAGCAACAAGTTAGGTCTGTAGCCTTTTAACCTTGAAAAACCACGTCGAACACCGCTACCCGGGTCGGAAAATTTAAACTGATTTTAAGCTAAATGATCTGCATTTGAAATTATTGATCTGGATTTGAACTTTTAAAAACATTTTCATCTGTATTTGATCTACTATTCAAATTATTTTTGATCTGTTTTAAGTCTAAATAACTTTTTAGTAAAATAATTGAGCAGCTATGAATATTTTATACTGTTTCTAATCTAATGAGACTAAAAAGTTTTAAAAGTTTGATCGGTTTTTAGTCTAGTTAATTTGTAGATGGACTTTATGTATTGTTTTCAAATTCAATATGAAATCCTATACTGATTTTGATCTACAATTTTCACTCTAAATGTTCGAAGGCCAAAAGTCGACTAAGATGGTGACTTATAATTTTTTGGACTTAAAAGTATCTCATTAAAAATTATAAGTCGCATTTATTTGAAAAAATAAATTCATTTATAATATATTCATGCGCTCTCTTGTTTTATGAACTGAACGTCGATTATAACCTTACATCTGTCATATTTATTTGTCATAGCTCAACATTTCATGGATTATAAAAGTTTTGTAACTGCGAATATTAGTTGCAGTGATAACTAATAAATTTGTATTAACATACGTATAGAAAATAGTTCTCATCGTTTTATTATGGATCTAAATCTAGAATTTTTTAATTATCGATATTAAACACAATGTGAATACACCGACAAGATTAAAATGCTGACAAGATGACAAGATTAATATTAAATTTAATACCTCCATGCATCATTTAATGAGCGGTATTCACTGTTTGGTAGTGCGAAGAATACCGTTTGGTATACATTGCACTACGAAATAGTGAATGGTCACTATTTCAGTTTCAGAGAATGAAAAGCCGTGCCCTGTAGAGGATCTTCGAGGACATGAATAAAATAATAATAAATAAGTATATTATTATTATTAATATTATTATTATCAAATTCGTAAAAGGTCGGTTTTTGATCTACAGGCGATGAAAAACCGACTAAAAATTATGGAACGTTTTGGTCTGTTTTTGACCTTGATGCGATCAAAACCAGCTGAATGATTGTGACAAAAAAGTCTGATTTTGGTCTTGAAACAATAGAAAGCAATTTTATTATAACATCAAAAATGATCTGAAATTGGTCTGAATTGGGAATAGTACGGGCAAAAACAGATTAAATTCTAATATAAAATAGAAACATATAATAAAATTAAATAGAATGAAAAATATTAAAAATTTTCATTAATCATAAAACAGATTAAATTTTTTGACCCGGGATATCGTATAAACGAAAGAAAACCGAAAAAAGTGTTTTTTCGGAATTACTTTTAATATCCTTGGTTCGATCAATTCAAACTTAAAGATTCTTTACGAGGCTTAAAAAACTGCGTCGAATGTCGCCAACCGCGTGAAAATTGGTTCATTCATTCAAAAATTATTGCGGTTTGAAAATTCAAAAATTAGTGTTTTATCAGACTTTTGAGCTCGAAGAGCTCAAAAACGTCATAAGTGCAATTTTAAGTGCCATCATATAGAATTAGCGGGAAATTACAGGGATGGCTTTCAGGGTCAATTTATTTTCTAATTTTTTTTTTAATCATTTTATAAATTAGCCTAGCACCGGATACGTGATGATCACTTTCAAGATCCAAACGACACTAACACTAATGACAATAATAATATAGATTGAGCCAATAATTAAATAAAAAAATAGCGTGAGATTTTGTTGATAAAATTGTTGTCGATGACGGAAGTCAGAGTAAAGATGTAATATAAAAGAGCGCTCACGGAATAAGAGGAACAGTCTACGGAGAAGTATTAAGGAAAATGAAACACTATTTCATTGTAAGTTTCATCCTCGGTGCACTTATCTATCAGGTAATTTTTTATTTTTTCAATTAAATGTAATAAAATATGCATAATAAAATTCAACGGTGAAGTTTTCCTGTTGCAGATAAGATGTGACTCGAATTTGATCACACGAAAACAATTTCGAGAAGTAAGGAAGCAATGTGTCGATGAAGTAGGATTGGGTCGAGTAATACAGAATAATTCTACGCGAATAAATAATTCTGCGGAGGTTGTTCACACAAGAAAATGCGTTCGGGCATGCGTTGCGAAGAAATTCGGCTTGGTATAAAAATTAGTTCAGACATTTTAATTTTATAAAATAGATTGTCGTAATTGTTCCATTGTTTTTTCCATGGTAAAAAGATCAACAGTGAAGGAAAATTCGACAAAGAGAAATTTCTAGAGAAATTGATTCCCAAAAAGGATATGCTATTTTACGAGAAAGTTTCTGAAGCTATAACTATCTGTACTGATCAACGTAAGTGTAGATATCAAATTTTTTGAGTATTGTATAAATTTTTTATTGTTATTTTTAATATTGCATGCCTTTCGCGCGAAGGTTATGCTCTACTAGCGCCGTATAATTAAAATTTTTCGATTTTGTTGTCATGAATCGGGTGTCTGAATTTAATAATAATTATATCAATTACACAAATATGAAGATGAATAATTAATCATCAAATTTAAAATAATTTTTAATCAATTAATTAAAATATTCAATTGAAAAAATTATTTCTAAATGCCATATGGAGTAGAATTTTTAAGAACTCAAGAGTACGATAAATATAAATAATTGTCAGTAAGATAATATTAACAGTAAGCGAGTACCCACGAAAAAATTTGAACATAGTTTAAAATTAATTTCTTATAACACATTTGTAATTGACGTAATATTAGAATTATTCTTTTAACTCATTCTTTTAGTGTACAGTAGATAATTGTTTTTTTTTTCTGCTAACATTTAACCTAAAATTATAAAAAAATGGAAAGTAACATGAAGGTTATTAGTGAAAGCTAATATATTTAAACTTTACTTTGATCAATTTATGTTAAACATAAGCGCTTTAGGCATGCCCATATCGATTTACCAATTTTTTTAAATTTATTCCTTGGAATTTTGCAGAAGGGAATGATATTTGTGAAACTCACTACCTCGTAATGGAATGCATGAAAGTAAGTTAAATATGTTCAACTAATAAAATTTTTTATTTTTAAAAGGTTGATTTGAATTTTTATTCTTCTTTTTACGAGTGTGAAAAATGGTGTTTTTAAAATTTTTACAGGGGTTCCGTCCATTTCCTCGAATGAGAATGAACGATATCTAAATATCATGATGATTTTACAACGAAGACATCGATTTCTAAAGAAACTGACCCTAGTATTTCAATGTAATTGATAAAAAGAGGGACAGTACAATTTTAATGAAATTCAAGTGAAACTAATAACTCAAAATAGTGGTGGATTTTTCCGTATACTCTCAACTCTTCCAATAGTTAAAATTTATTGTTTTATTTCATAATAAAAAAGCACTAATCATAAAATTTGTAATTGTGATTTATTCAATAAACGAAGATACTGTCATAGAATATATTTTATGTACTTTGGGCGAGCCACGCGCCAATAAGGTCGAGGTGATAAGTATTTTCAGCAGGGATAGTATAAAGCCGAGGCTCAATAGGGCCGAGGCTTTATATCCCGGCTGCAAATAATTATCGCCGAGACCGTATTTGCGCGAGACTTGCCCATGGTGCTTAAAAAATTTTTCGTCCTATGGCGGACGTACGCGGGTTTTTACGTGCAGGGGATACTCAATTTATAAATAAATAGCGTACGACGCCATAACCCTCTAATCCTCTAAATAAAAATACATGAAAGTCTTAAAGTTAGCCAAAAGGTGCGCTTTTTAATTAAAAATGACAGTTGAAACGTAAGCTACTCGGCTGTATAGAGATTGGTGACGCTTGCGTGACATTGTCCTCGACTGTATAAAGTTCTATACAGCCCAGTAGATACTGGCGCGTACGCGTATTATTTACAAATTGAGTGTCGTCTGCACGTAAAAACCTCCATACGTCCGCCTAGGACGAAAATAACTATTAAGCACCATGGACAAGGGAACCAATTAAGGTGGCACTATAGTAGCAAGTGGAAGAATTTTAAAAAGAGCGCCAGAAATTATTAGAGTAGGATACTAAATTAAATAAAGAAAGTAAGATTTCCGCTTTATTACAGCGCATTTTTTTAAATTACTACAATATATAGACAAACATGAGTATGGAATAAAATTATAGTGTTTCTAAGTATCCCAATTATTTGTAAATAACAAATAGAAAATAGTATTAAAGTATTACCGAAATTTAGAAAAAAACAATTAAAATTGTAACAAGAAATTCTCAATCATTTAGGCAATCGCGTACTGAAAAAATGTTATAGAGGTTTCATAATTATTATCTAAATGTAGAAGTTACCAAAACGGGTCTAAAAGGCGATCAATAAATATTTATTATTAACAGTACGATATATTAAAATATAAATCAAGAAATAAAAATTTATATTTTGAACCATATAACATAAATTTTTTTTTTAATAAATAGTCATACGTTTAAGAAAGTAATTTGGCGTTTTATCGGTACATTTTGGTTTTCGTTTTAGCTGCGTCATAGCGTTTATTTTCTGATATAGCTAAAAAATGAGCACGCATCACTATATAAACATCGATTATTTTCATAGTTAGTTTTCTTTCATGCTTAAAGCATCCAACTTTTAAGATTGCAGGGGAAACTCAATTTGTAAATAAATAGCGTACGATGCCATAACCCTCCAAATCAAAATACATGAAAGTCTTGAAGTTAGTCAAAGGTGCACTTTTTAATTTAAAATGACAGTTGAAACGCAAGCTACTTGGCTGTATAGAGATTGGTGACGCTTGCGTGACATTGTCCTCGACTGTATAAAGTTCTATACAGCCCAGTAGATACTGGCGTTATTTACAAATTGAGTGTCGTCTGCACGTAAAAACCTCCATACGTCCGCCTAGGACGAAAATAACTATTAAGCACCATGGACAAGCCACACGAAAATACGGTCTCGGCGATAATTATTTGCAACAGGGATATAAAGCCTCGGCCCTATCAGACCTCGGCTTTATACTATCCCTGCTGAAAATACTTATCACCTCGACCGTATTGGCGCGTGACTCGCCCAAGGTACATAAATAACTAGGGTCGATTCCCCGATGCAGACATATTAATAGGCATATTAGTACAACAAAAATCATAAACGGACATATTAGATCATTTCAAGTTATGTATTGTCATAAAATTGCATGCACAACTAATGCGAAGCATCAGAGAGTGCTTTACGATCAAAAAATTTTTTTCGCCTCCCCGTGTAAAAAAAAATCGTCTTAAAATTGTCTTAAAATTGTCGTTCGTTTAAAATCTTAAACGTGACACAAACTAAGACTATTTTAAGATTCTTTTAAGATGCCAAAAAAAAAAGTTCCGAGATTTTTAATAATTATTTTGAACGACCAGATTTCGTTCAAACTTTGTAGATTTATCGAGGACCGATGACAATACAATAATTTGATAAAATTATTCCATTTTTCAATTTGTAAAATATGATTTTTGTTAATTTATATAATTGCACGCCTCATAGCGCGAAGCGCGTGAGGTTGTGCTTTATACTCGACTTGTTACCCGTGTAAAAAAAAAATCGTTTTAAAATTGTCGTTCGTTTAAGATCTTAAATGTGACACAAATTAAGACTATTTTAAGATTCTTTTAAGATGCCAAAAAAAAAATTCCGAGATTTTTTAATAATTATTTTGATTTTTTTAAGACTATTTTGAGATTTTTTCAAGACGATTTTAAGATTTTTTTGAGACTATTTTAAGATTTAAGTTTTAAAATAATTTTTATATAGTCTTGAAAAATCTTAAAGTAGTCTTAAAGAAATCTGAAAAAAAAATGTTAAAAAATTTTTAGGCTATTTTCAGATGACATCACAGTGACAGCTCCGGAAAGTTATTATGGAGCGTCTTTAAATTGTCTTAAAATTATCTTAAATTATTCTTAAAAAACAATTTAGACTATTTTAAGATGGGCTAACAGTGACAGAGCCCCCGGAAAATTAAAACGGAACGTCTTAAAAAAGTCTTAAAATTGTCAGATAATAATTTTTTAACAATTTTAAATTCAATTTAAAAACATCTTACTCAAAAATATTGCGGTTAGAAAGTCGTAAAATCATCTAAAAATTAATTTTCACAACAAATTCGAGAACAAAATTTTCAAAAATCTGCTCTCGGAATTTTTCTTTTGGCGTCTTAAATGAGTCTTAAAATAGTCTTAGTTTGTGTCACGTTTAAGATCTTAAACGAACGACAATTTTAAGACAATTTTAAGACGATTTTGTTTTACACGGGTCATTCCGGCAAATATTTACATATTCCTACCCTTGTCAGTTCATGGAATCAAAATATTTTGCATACTATTGAAAAGATATTTTAATGGAGATTAATTCCATGCCTGTCAAAAATTTATTTAGTGCGTTAAAAACAGAAAAAAATACACGGAGAAAATTTTACAGTAGAGTTTATTATCTAGTTACACGGAAAGAAAATTATGGGAACTATTCCTATACCATTATAGGAATGGTTCCCATAATGCTATAGGAATAATTCCTATACTATTATAGAAACTATTCCTATATCATTATGGGAACTAATCCCATAATATTATGGGAACTATTCCTATAATATTATAGGAATGGTTTCCATAATTTATGGGAACCATTACCATAGTAGTATAGGAATGGTTCCCACAACATATAGGTTTGAATCCTCCATGGAAAAAAACAAAATTGGGGCTGCCGCATGATACATTCCTGTGGAAGAGACATGACTTTCATATGACAGCAACATGATTGTCATGTGGCAGGCAATAATAGTTAAAACAACAATAATGATTAAATAATAATCATAATAATAATAATTTATATTATTAAGAGAATAAGAACAATTTTGTCTCCTGGATAGTCACATGATGAAATCAATTTTTTTTTTTAGTCAAATTTAGTGTCATTGCAAAGGACTTGACATGAATTTGTGCCTTTTCTAGGTTTTATATCATTCTCGTCGATAGTCAATTTATGATGATAGTCAATTTGTAATAGATATTTAGATTGCATTCGAAAATGCTCTATCTCTAAACATATAATTGAGAAATGACCTTGTATCTTGTGAACTATTGACATTTTTAAAGATATAAGCTCACCCCGATGTTAGGCGACTGCTTGGCCGAGCGGTTTAAGTCTTAAACTGCCGCACAGAAGTCGCTCAGACGTGGGTTCGAGCCCTGGCAATTGCAATTTTTCTTCTGCGTTTTCCGGGGCTTGCTCCCTTGCCGACTGTACCTTGGCCAGGTTTCTGTGGTTTTTCCTCGGTCATTGTGCCCCTAAAATAAGCGGGGCACAGGCGAATGCGGGTACAGACTGTAAGCCGGCCACAGCCGCAAAAACGGAGGGTCCTGTTACAGGACTATATAGGAGGAATAGCTACAGGAGGAAATAGCTACAGGAGGAAAATAGCTACAGGAGGAAATAGCTACAGGAGTAGTTTGGAGGGGGCCTGGTACTGCGAAGTAATGCTAACGCGGTCCCGCAGTATCAGGTACAAGAGAGGGGAGGGTTTTAGTGAGTAAGAATCTCACACTACCGGCAACCAATATCTCCAACATCTAGCCGGTGTCTTATGAAGATTTCCCTCCTCTCGCCCAAAAAAAAAAAAAAAAAAAAGCTCACCCCGATGTTACACTCATCAAGACCTTTCATTTGAGTACCCACATCAATTTTTCATATATTTTATATATTTATATATATGTATATATGAAAAATGTATCAAAAAAGCATATGGGTACTCAAATGAAAGCTCTTGATGAGTGTAACATCGGAATGAGCTTATATCTTCAAAAATGTCAATAGTTTACTAGATACAAGGTCATTTTTTCATTATGTATCTAACCACAGAGCATTTTCGAATGCAGCCTAAATTTTTACTATAATAAATTGACTATTGGTGAGAATGATATGAAACCTTGAAAAGGCACAACTCCAAGCAAGAACCCATTTTATCACATAAATACACTGGCCACAAAATTTTCCTTATTCTCTTAATAATATAGATTATTATTATTATGATTATTATCATTATTATTTAATGATTATTGTTGTTTTAACTATTATTGCCTACAACATGAAAATCATGTGGCTGCCCCAATTTTTTTTTTCCGTGTATATATTATAGAAATCATTTCAAACTCACTCCGCACGAAGATTTTATCTTTATTTCATTTTGAGAATGATTCCCATAATGGTATAGGAATCATTCCTATAATATTATAGGAACCTATAATATTATAGGAATCTTTCCTATACCATTATGGAAATAGTTCCCATAATAATATAGGAACCATTACTATATCATTATGGGAATATTTCCCATTATTATTTTAATTAGTTACTACTATTATCAAAATCGTAATTCCTAATATAACCTGATGGTTGTAGTTACCATCAGTAATAATAATAACTACTATCTAAGCTAGTAAAAAATATTAAAAAAATTAAGGATCTGCGTTACCGTGGATGCATTTCTTTTTGAAAAAAAAATTTTAATATCCAAAAAATTCAAAATTTTCAATAAAATTCGAATTTCAAAAAAAAATTTTAAATCTTCAAAAAAATCGAATTTTCAAAAAAAAAAATTTGAAGGGAATTCAAAATATTTTAATATTTCAACGAAAAAAATGTACATCACCACATTCTATTATTTTTTCTTTCAGAATTATTACAATCTGAGATGGTTACAGTTACCATCTTCGATTGTAACAGTTATAATTTATAATAATTACAATTATTATTTTTGATAGTAATCGTTACAATTATTAAAAGTAACTATTAAAATTGTCAATGATACTACCTATTATTTTGTTACTAATTAATTTTATTAACATTTTAGATAGTAGGAGTTACTATTTTTGTATAGTAGGTAGTATAATTAATTTTTCTCCGTGTATCTAACTAGTTTAAAAAATTTTCCCAATTTTCGTCCATCAAGTATGAAACCCGTAAACACTAACTTGCGAAAAATTCATTAATTGAGTCAAAATTTTTTTTTTTCTTAATTTTTTGAAGGAATTGTAGGTCCCCTATTGCAAATGGCTATGTCACTAAGTGTCATTTAATTGCAATTAATAACATGAAAAAACCAAAAGACTGTATATCTATGGCGGGTTGGGGGGGGGGGGGCAAAACGACGTACTTAGGGAAATCTTATTGGAGACTAAAATACGATGAATCTTATTTTTTGGAGTTGTTTTCGAAGTATTAAAAATTTATAGTTACCGCCAAAAAATTTGTATACTGTTTTAAAGACAAAATAGGGTACCCCCTGAAGCAATGAAAAAAATTAGGAAAATGGTTGACCTTGAAGGCTATCCCTGCAACTTCCCGCTACTTTCATAATGAAGCACCCAAAATTGCACTTATTACAACGTTAAAAATTTCTATTGTAATTTTACATGAAATGTATTGGAAGCTAATAGGCAAAACATTTATTTAAAATTACAATCGGGTATAGTAATATTACAAAACATATATAGCTCAGTGAGGTTACTAACTTTACAAAACGGTTTTATAATTTTACAAATATTTTTAGATTAGCTAAGTATGTAAAATTACAATACTTTCTTTGAATTTTACTTGAATTGAAATAATAAAAATTGGTTGTCTGTAAAGTCGGTTTACGGACGATAGTTTTACGTGATAACGTCATAAAGAAACATTGCAATTAAAATTAATATAATTTCGATTAAAATTAGAATAAAAAAAACTTAAAATTTGAATTTTAAATTATAATAATTTTTTAGAATATTAATATACCTAAATAGTAAGATAAATTTTAGCCAATCTGTTTCTTTATTTTGCGGGCTGTATGCTAGCATAAAATGTCTGCTTGATGACAGCGTATTTTGCCACGCAGATCATGCTTACACTTTGCTTGTAATATTCCGCCACCGTTGCACGAGCATGAAATGTAGGCACAACGGCAGCAGGCTATGCTGAACAAACTTATACCTGCATTTTGCTAGCAAATGCGGCCGCAGATGCCTACGGTATTGCCAGCACATCTTGCCAGCATGTTTGGCTATCTGGGTGATGAAAAATTGCATACTTTTTTGGATCGAATCGAATTATTATCACTGAATTATCATTATGTTGTATTTCAAAATTTCAAAATTTTGAATATTTAAAAATTATTTTAACAAAAAAAAGGACTTATTGATAAATTGTTAATCAAAAACTGATACAATAATTTGATAATTGATATGATTATTATTATTTATAAATAATATTAGTTATTTTATTAATTTATTAATTTATCGTTTACAATTATTATTAATTTATTTATTCATAATTGATATTCTTTATCAACAATTATTAATATAATCAACAATAATAATCTGATATAATTGATATAATTTGTTTAAATATAATCACGAACAATTAGTTATAGAACAATATTCTGACTGCTAGCTCTGACGTTACGCGAAAAGAGAGATATATAATTTATACAAAGATGGCCGCACTGAGTGGACGAGCGTAAGAGTGTGTCTCCAGTTTTTACCACTCTATTATTCACCTAGTAAGTCATTAATTAAGTAGAGTGTTTGCAATTGGGTATAAAAATATTTAGAGCGTTGTGTGATATAGGAATGTGTCATAAATATCTTTATTGGTGCCAATTTTTCCTTTTTCTCTGGTGACTCTCAGAGCTAACCTCCAATATTGAGGCATTAATATTATTATTATTATTATTATTCGCAGTAATAAGACATATCTGGACAATTTTTAGTAGTGTTTGCTGACCCCTAACGGCGTAAATATATATTGTAATGGATAAGTGTAATGCATCATTTACCGACTGTGAGGTGGATGTGTCGTGCAGGGCTTGTAATGTACCTATATTATACAAATCTGTCAACTGCCCAAAATGCCTGAGTTGTTTTCATAAGGCATGTGTAAATGCTGAAGCGCTAACAAAGAGTGGCGGATTCACGAGATGCTGTGGACCAGGTCGTGGTAAATCAACAAACTCAGGTGGAACATTTCAGTTTACACTTGAGGACATTCAGAAAACATTCAGGGATGAAATTATGCCATTAGCCCGGCGGCTTGATAATGTTGAAATACGGTTTGACAATTTGGATACGTATTTGAAAAATTTCTCCACAAAGGGTATTAATGAGCATAGTGCAATTGTTGATCTTAAACAGAAAGTTGACAGTATCGTATCAACAACCTCTGGGGCCTCATCTATGTCAGGGGCGCCTCATAATTTATTGAAAGAATTTGATGACAGACTATGCCGGCGTTCTAATCTCATGGTATATGGCTTTCCTGAGGGTGAATCTTCGGGATCTGAAGATGGTAACCTCCATGTCAAGATCACTGATTGTTTGTCGAAACTATTGAACAAACCATTAGCTAAAACAAAAATTAAATTTAAATGTATCCACGTGGGTAAATTCTTGATGAATAGTACGACCCCACGTCCGATTAAAATAATCTTTAGTGATCCTGACTCGGCTGAAACTATACTTCAAACATTTATCAGATCCAAAGTCCACAAGGAGCTACCAGGAACCTTACAACAACTAGTAATTGCTCGGGACCAGACACCGGCGCAGAGGCAGGAATATCTGGCCCTGAAGGAAGAGATGAAGCGGCGTACTTCAGCGGGTGAATTGTAAAAATAATAAAAGGCTTTTTAAATTTGTTATGAGATTATTGGAATATAAATTACAATATTTTTTTGTGATTTTACATACAATTATGCCAAATCAGATCATAAATAATGTTTGCAAAATTAAAAAGCTTTTTCTTAAAAATTGATGAACGTTTCTGTAACATTGCAATGCGTGTTAGGTTTATACATGAAGTTTGTAAAATTACAATGTCACGGTATAAATTACAATGTGCAATTACAATTTTCCACGACTAATTGATTCCTAAAATTTTACTAAATTATATGCATTGATTTTTCTATCATCATGTATTTTCTTTATATTCTTTTACTTTTATTTTTTTGTAAATTATTGAAGGATATTACTGTATATTCCTTTTGCCATTCGGTAATATTACCTTTGGCATAATAATAAACATATATGTATATATAATTAAATGAGCATTATGAGTCGTGCATTTTTGGATTTTCCAAACTTTTTTTTCTAATATAGCCATAGTAATTCCATTTACATACAAATTGGTAGTAATAAAAAATTAACGCACGTTTTATATTAAGTACTACAAAAACTAGCTATTGATAAATTTACTTCGCTGTTGATAATAAATAATAAAGCAATATAGTTTTTTTTTTAACTCTTATAAAATGACGCAAGAATAATATTCATCCGTTCTTGAGATCATTATGATTGATATCACAGACTACATATCGCTGTAATTATTATTAATTTTAGCTTATAAATATCCTGACTTTCGTTCCAATCTCAGCAAGATTAAAGATCGCATCGCAGTACCTCAACAACATTGTTTATAGATAAATGTTCTGCTTTGTTGTGATCTTTACTCAGAAATAGACAAGTGTGATATTATTCATTTGAAAAAATAACTATTTTCTGCCGATAGCGTTTATTTATTAGTTTATTATTTTTTAATTTTCATACAACATTGTTGATTGTAACATTATAACAATTAATATCATCATTATTATTATCTTTTCATTCCATAATCTTCATTTCGGTTAATTGTCGGGATCGCAAGCCATCTTAAACAATTTCCAAGTTCCCAGAAACACTTAATTTCCAGTATTCAAGAGTAACGGAAGTGGTATCTGCACAACAATGTATGATGTATAATAAAGATTATTCATTATTGTGTCAGTCTTGTTATTTGATTCTCATTACATATGATATATTATTATATTGATGGGCTTACCCTATTATCACGCAGACATTTGACACCGAGATAAGCTGTCTCGCAGTCGTCGGATCCCTCTGTAATTACAATATTTTTTAAGTATTGAATTTTTCTCCCAATGGATCACTTTTAGTGAGCTCCCACGGAAAAAATACATATGATTAACATTTATGAAAGTATTTAAAAATTTTAATCCAACATAAATAAAAACATTGAATTACTTATATCTGTTTCCGGCAAAAATACACAGTAAAAAATTTTACGTCATTGAGTCAAAAATTTATGACTTAAATATTTAACACTTTTTTTATGTTGACTTAAGAGAATGAGTGTAAATTTACAGATAAAACTGTTAAATATTCAATATAAAAATTTTTAACACAAAATTTTATGACGCAATAACGCAAAATTCTTAACTGTGTAGATATATATGTGGATATAAATTTTTTTTATGTTTGCTTGAATGCTAAACATATATTTTTGCTGTGGGGAAAGCTATAATTATGTCAGAAAGTAACTAAGTAACTAAATAATTGTGTTATAACTTACTCTCGTCACTGCATTTTGCCAACAGTTCTACAACCTTATCACGATTTGGAAAATCATCCGGAAGCGTCTCGAAAATTTTGTCTTTGTTGAACTTTCCGTGAACAAGCTAAAAAAAAAACTTTTAATCAAGTAATTGTATCATATTTTCATGTGATTGATTGATTAAAAAAAACAAAAGTATACAAACAACATCATCTTCTCTAGCTATGCAAGCAACGAAACATTTTATTTTTTTATTAGGTTCTTCCCCATGACTGAATATATCCTTTATAGGCATTTCATTGAGTTGTGTTTCTGAGGCACATCTCTTTGCAGTTTCTAAACCCCTTGCTTCCACATTGCCTCCGAGTAGCTAAATTGTAAAGAACAAATGTTAATAACAAAATACATTAAATATGACGTATAATCGTTTAAAAACTAATTTATCAAATTAATATTCAAAATTTATGGATATCATATATTTTTAAAAATACTTACGCCTACAGCCAGAACACAAGCAATTAGTACCACAGTAGCCACACGCATTGTTGTGGAAAATATACAATGTTTGTATAAAGTACGATTAGAAAAATGATGTTCGAACTGTGAAACAATTTGCCTTATATACCCAATGCACAATAATTACCTCTTATGACTTGACATTAATTGTAATTGATATGTACGATATCCTATTATTATGTTATTATGTTCTTCTTGTAAATTTTTTTGAACTGTTCTCGATCATTTTTTTCATCAATACATAGAAAATTGTTCTTACAAATGTGATTTTATTAATTTGACCTCGTTGATTATGTCGTTATATTTTTATGTCGCAAAGATCGATACTTAAGAATTTAAATAATTTATAATTCTTCTTAATACGAGTATTTAGAATCACCTCGGTAATGTCAGAAAGACAAAAAGATTTAACAATGATAATAAACGAAATGTATCGGGGAATTCAAAATTCGTATGCACGATTTCGATACAAAAAAAAACTAAACTGATCAATTTTCGGCAATAACATTTTTATTTCTTAAAAAAAAAAAAAAAAATTAGTAAAACGGTTCACCCTAAAGGCCATTCCTGCAACTTCCCGCTAATTCCATACCTGGGCGCTTAAAATTGTACTTATGACGTTTTTGAGATTTTTGAGCTCAAAATATAATTTATGTGATATTTCGAGCTCGCTGAGCTCAAAGAGATAGTATTTCTATGCATTTGAGCTCTTCGAGCTCAAAAGTCTGATAGCAGTTTCATAGAATACTACTTTTGGAATTTTCAAACCGCAATAACTTTTGAATGGATCAATCGATTTTCACGCGGTTGGCGACATTCGACGCAGCTTTATCAGCCTCACTAAGAATTTTCAGGTTTTAATTGATCGAACCAAAAATTTCGGAGTAATTTCGAAAAAATACTTTTTTCGGTTTTCTTTCGTTCACGATATCTCTCGAACGAATTAACCGATTTCAACCAGCTTGGTGGCGATCGACGTGGTTGTTTATTGTCTAGAGCTGATTAGTTTTTGGAATCGATCGATGGAGCCGTTTAAAAGTTATTCCAAAAAAACCATTTTTGAAAAAATTTTTTTTTACAGTTTTTTTTAGATTTTTCGAAATCTATCGGTCCGAATCGATCCAAATTGTATTCAAAATCTAAGTTTGAACAAGCCCTTGCGAATGGCGCCAACCACGATCGAATCGCTTGAGCCATTCAAAAGTTACAGAAGGTTTACATACTGTAACGTGGCTGGTCTCGACTGTTCGTAGAGTGAAATAAATTTTGCATTCGAAAATAAATTATCTAAATTTATATTTAATAATTGAATACGAAATGGGTCGAAAAGACACGCTCGTTACACCCGGAGTGTAACCAACTCGAAGCCGTAGCTTATAAGAGTCGATGCTGCCCCAGATGCCTGTAGCTTTAGAGTTTACGGTGGACTAAGCCGATAGCTTTCAAAGCTACAAATAGCTAAATTGATTTAATTCGCGTTAGGAATATGGTCTAGGGCAAATCGTGGGTGGTGATACTCGTTGAAAAGTGGGTTCAGCTCCGACACAAAACCAACCTCTACCGCGTACTGCTCCGCTGATCGCTTAGTTGGAAAAAATAGAGCTAAATGATCGTCAAATACAAATATTGAAAAATACAGCTCAAAGTAAATTCAATACCACGTCCAACTCTTACCAATATACCACCTGACTTACAACAGGTACTACTACTTCGGTGTGCTATGACGTTGTCCAGCGGTGGTAGATTCCTCGTGGCTGCAGCTGGGCCGGTTACTGGATCAGGAACAGACGATTGAATCGAGGTGACCGACAAACCAGGATCTTCCTCGAACAATGAAACAACGCTTTCCTCAACAAAATGGCTGACTACTCCAGACCTTTTAAACAGCAAGGGGAACACGTCAATGCCAAAGCGTCAGTAGTGAGGGCAAGTCTCGCACGATTGATGCCTAACGTCGAAGGCCCAAAGCAGAGCAAGAGACTATTGTTGGCAACTGTAGTCACATCAGTCGACTGGATATTCCTTACGTACGGAATATCAATTTGGGCCGATGCGCTAGAATTACAAGAAGCATGGAGAAAGGCTGGGCCAGTATACCGTCTGAGTGCCCTAAGAGTAGCTTGCGCCTTCCGCACAATATCTGAGGAAGCAGTGTGCGTCATTTCTGGAACCTTTACCAACGAAAGAGGTCAACAACACTGAGCGCGGAAAAACTCAGAACGGAACAAAGACAGCACAGCATCGCACGATGGCAATCTCAGTGGAATGCCGCAGAGAACGGTAGATGGACGCATCGTCTCATACCAAAAATCGACATTTGGTTGAACCGGAATCACGGTGAGGTCAACTACTACCTTACGCAGATGTTGTTAGGACATGGCTGCTTTCGGGCTTATCTTCACCGCTTTAGGCATGACGATTCTCCGGAGTACCCGTCTTGCCCCGGAACCACTGAAGATGCAGAGCACGTTTTTTTCGAGTGCTCGCGTTTTAATCCACAACGTGACGAGCTGGAAAAGATCCTGAAGAAGAGAATTCAACCAGAGTCAATCGTAGAAGCAATGCTGTCTTCAGAAGTTGCCTGGAATGCAACGAACACTTTTGCCACAGAAGTGCTTACAGAGCTGCGTTCTACTGAGAGAAAAAAAGCAGAAGACAGAATCTAGAAGGAAGGTAGAAATCACACCTTAGCCACCAGAAGGAAGAGCGGCAGCTAAATCTTCTCCCCGCGAAGTAATACCTTAAGGTCGTACCGTAGGGAATTAGAAGAAAGAAGGAAAAGGGGTTTAGGGTTTAGTGGGTAGGGGCGTTAGCGTCGAGTTTTAGTATGACGCTGCCTCGAGTCGCCACATATCCAGGCCAAACAACTATGCTTAGAATCCGTAAAAAGGATTCCCCCCCCCTAAGGGAAAAAAAACACACACACTCTCTCTGTCTCACACACACACACACCACACACACACACACACACACACACACACACACACACACACACACACACACACACACACACACACACACACACACACACACACACACACACACACACACACACACACACACACACACACACACACACACACACACACACACACACACA
>CAJNRD030001117.1:6819435-6832247 GCA_905319865.3 Cotesia congregata | reverse complement strand
GTGTGTGTGTGTGTGTGTGTGTGTGTGTGTGTGTGTGTGTGTGTGTGTGTGTGTGTGTGTGTGTGTGTGTGTGTGTGTGTGTGTAAACCTCTCATAACTTTTGAACGGCTCGACCGATTTCATCGCGGTTGGTGCCATTCGAAAGGGCTTGACCAAACTTAGATTTTGAATACAATTTGGACCGATTCGAACCAGTAGATTTTGAGAAATCTCAAAAAAACTACAAAAAAAAATTTTTTTAAATGTGGTTTTTTTGGAATTACTTTTTAACGGCTTTAATGATCAATTCCAAAAACTAATCAGCTCTTAACATCAAAAAACCACGTCGAATGCCGCTAGTCCGGTCAAAATCGGTTGATTCATTCGTGAGTTATCGTTGTCGAAAAAAATGTTTTTTCGGAATTACATCGAAATTCCTACTCCGATCGATTAAAACTTAAATATTCTTTATGAGGCCGAAAAAACTGCGTCGAATGCCACCAATCGCATGAAAATCGGTTTATTCATTTAAAAGTTATTGCGGTTTTAAAATTTAAGAAAAAGTGTTTTATTAAACTTTTACCAGATTTTTGAGCTCGGAGTGCTCAAAATAACACGAAAATTATATTTTTGAGCTCGAAGAGCTCAAAAACGTAGTAAGTGTAATTTTGAGCGCTTAAATATGAATAAATTAGCGGGAAGTTGCAGGAATGGCCTTTAGGTTTAGGGTCAATCGTTTTTTTAATTTTTTTTTAATATGTTTCGTACACTGAGAGAATAATTTATTTAAATCAAATGAGACTCGTTTATTATAGAGAAATCTTCCATTGGAATAACACCAACTAATACTTATTTGACTCAACTAAATGGATTGATTTGAGACAACGATATGCTTTATTCAGTGTATTTATTTGAATGAAATGTATATATACAAAATTACTCAATTATAACAGGCAATGATAAAGGTATTAAAATTACGATAAACCGAATAGCGATAGTAGCAACTCAAATTTCGCATGATTTATTTTAAACGAGATTTGTTAAGTTTAACAAATCTTATCTGAATAAAATAGATCGGCAAATTCAATCGAATAAACCAAAACAAAATAGTATTTGGTTCAAAGTAATCCATATTTAAATAAAATAAATTTGTTAATATTAAATACGTATCTTTAAGTTATATTAAATAAAGTTACGAATTTGAATCGAAAAACTGTTCTCTTGGTGTATGAGTCCAAATTATGTATTATTAATAAAAAAAATTCTACGATATGCTCGGAAGATTTAAAAATCCTGGAAAAACTAAGTTTTATCTCTTACAGGATTTATCATCTACGAATCAATAATAATGATTAAGGATTCAAAGAATACACATCCGTGATTAATTTTCTGTTTTGTTCGTTTCCTTTATTGGAAAATATTACCAAAAAAAATTTTTATTCGCAAAGAAAAATTGGAAAATCCTGAAAAATTACTTAATATTTGTATGTAAATTTGATTATATTAGAAGCTAAAAACGATAGATTTAATTTATTTATTTTTGAAAATATTCCCAAAAAAGATGACGAATAAATCAGAAAATGAATAACGGATATCCATTCTCCAAATCCTTAGTCATCATATTGATTCGTAGAAGAATCAAGTTAAAAAATACTAAGTTTTTCTAAAAATTTTTAATTTTTCGGATATGTTTTTGAATTTTTTTTTTTGTTCATAAAAATACAATTTGTACTTTCACACAATCATATTAAAAAAAAATTAGGAAAACGGTTGACCCTGAAGGCCATCCCAGCAACTTCCCGCTACTTTCGTAATTAAGCACTCAAAATTGCACTTATTATGTTTTTGAGCTCTTTAAGCTAAAAAATATAATTTTCGTGTAGTTTTTAGCTCTCCGAGCTCAAAAGTCTGATAAAAGTTTAATAAAACACAATTTTTTTAATTTTCAAATCGCAATAACTTTTGAATGAATGAACCGATTTTCACGTGGTTGGCGGCATTCGACGCAGTTTTTTAAGCTCCATAAGACTTCTCTTGTTTGAGTTGATCGAACCAGATATTTTGGTGTAATTCGAAAAAAACACTTTTTTCGATTTCTTTCGTCAACGATAACTCACGAACGAATCAACCGATTTTGATCGGCTTGGTGACGATCGACGTAGTTTTTTGATGTTAAGAGCTGATTAGTTTTTGGAATTGATCGGTCAAGCCGTTTGAAAGTTATTAAGAAAAAACCACATTTGATAAAATTTTTTTTCGCAGTTTTTTTAATATTTCTCAAAATCTATCGGTCCGAATCGATCCACCTTGTATTCAAAATCTAAGTTTAGTCGAACCCTTTTGAATGGCACTAACCACGATCAAATCGGTCAAGCCGTTCAAAACCCCCACGAAAATAATATATATACTCGTATATATACTGCGTATATATCCGAGTATATATATTTTTTGCCCACTTGTATATACCTGCGCATAGACTGTAGATCTTACGACAGACCAGACTGTAGATCTGGAAAAAATTTTCCGTATAATGGGACACATGTGAGCGCAAGTATATGCCCATTGATATGCGCAGGTATATATAAGTGGGCAAAAAATAAATATACTCGGATATATACCGCGTATATATACGAGTATATATATTATTTTCGTGGGGGAAGTTATGAGAGGTTTACATACATCCACACATCCATACACACACACACACACACACACACACACACACACACACACACACACACACACCATCGCGGGAATAGGGAAGCTTTCTAGGACCTCAAAACGTCGAGATCTGATGAAAACTCGATTTTCGAAAAACGGGGTAAAAACAATAACTTCCTGATTTTTGAAAATTTTCAATTTTCTTAGCGGGAAATTAAAAAGTTAGCCCCATCGGTCCAGCAATTGTGAAGTTACGCGCTTACCAACGAACAGCATTTAATTATTTTAACTGTTTAGTTTAAATTATGAATTATTATAATTGTAATTCAAAATTTGATAAAAGACCGCATGGTCATATGTCGATCACATTTGAAACTGAATTTACTCCTTTTACATTCAATATCCATAGCAACAATCGTTGAAAAATACAATGGTCACTTAGAAATAGGTTTATTTCTTATTTTTACGTCGTTAATACAATTTCAAAATCTTTAATTTTGAAATTTTAAGTATTATGAACAGTTGCATACAAATTTGTTAAAATTTGACAGCATAACGTCTGTTGGACTTAGCTAGTAATAATAATAATAATACAATTTTAGATAAACAATTAAAAAATTCTTTTGCAAATAAAGAACGATTTCAAAAATTTCAAAAATTTTTTCTGCTTCAGTCCACTTTAGAATTTTTCTGATTTAAAAACTGAAGAAAAAGCTCAACGCTATAAATTTCTCAATTCTATAAAAAATTCAATTTTTATCGTCAATTAAAAGTTATTTATTACTACCATCCGAATTAAGAAGGTCTTCGACCCTCAGACTAGATTTGGACTTTTAAATTTTATACATAGCATACCCGAACTAGAATCTTTTTACCGTTCTATTGTTAATTCCGTCTCTGGACCCCAACTGACATCAACACTAAGACCAACACCAACACTAATGATAATATAGCAGGGGTTTTCTCAAAACAAACTCTCTTTTTTACAAGCCAGTTTCTCCGTAAAAAGAATAGTACAAGATACCTACAATACAACACAAAAAAATTTTACTACAATGGTCAAAGTATCCATTATGAGGAAGTATTTGGGATTCGCTCCAAAGAACCTGTATATCCAAAAACTCAAAGTCCCGTAATATTATGGTTTTAATGAGTTTCCCGACGGTTACCATGATCCCATCCGTAAAATTGATTTACGCCACAGGTCATCGCCCGGATCTAAGATACCTAGAGTTACCACATTGTTTACATTGAGACAATAATAATAATCATAATCGTTAAATTATAATATTTAAATTTGAAAGTTAGAGCAAATGTGGATTTCAAGACAATAAGATGCATATTTTTTTTATTTATTAATACAAAACAGTTATAATTTTTTAATTAATTCTTATAGACAATTGAAGAGGTAAATACAAATGTTCGATAATTTAAAAAAGTTCGATTGGTGCTAGACTCAACTGAGTCAATTTTAAATAAATCAAAAATTTTCTTATTAAAAAAAAAAGTTTCAAAAAAAATAAAATAACGTAATTAAAATGTAAGCGTAGAATGTTTTATTGTATATGAAAGTTCATGTTGAATTGTTTTCTTCATGGTAAGTATATCTAATCATACTTTTTGTTATCTGCTCTCCCGAGAAAAAATATTTATATATAATTATATATATTTATATATAAATTGGCTATATATGATTATATATGAAAAATGGCCAAATATAATCATATGTAATTATATATAACTATATATAATTATATATAACAATGTTTAATTATATATTTATCACATCTAATTAATTATTGGGTTAATTTTATGGATAGAGTATTTAATATGGTCCTACGCAATTCTCTAAAAATAATTAAAATGCAAAAAAAAATGTCAGTCTATAATTTTACTGCTATAACACCAGCGGTCACCCATCCAACTACTAACCCTACTCAATGCGACTCAACTTTGGTGATCTCCGTGCATCTTGAAGTTTCTGTCTGCTATGCTGCTATCTTAGACAATAATGATTCTATGATCTACTTAATGTATCATATATGAGTTTATCTTAAGGAGGTCCTTTCGCCGCCAATGTAAAATAAAAAATATTAGATTATGAGTAAATTCAATTTTTTTCTAATAGTTAAGGTCCTTATTTATCTAATAGTGAGGTTTAAATTATACTTTACCGGACAAATTTTTGAAAAAATAAAATTTTTAAATATTAGTATTTGTTCAAAGTCTTACGAGAAAGTCAGACGTTTGCAGTATTTCTCGAATTATACTATCAGTCATGGATTAGATGAAGTAAAAAAAAAACTAAAAATTAGATTTTCGAAATATTCAGGTTTCTTTTTTGCAATAAAATATATCAGTTACCGAGATATATTTAATAAATTAAAGGATTGGCCATCAGTCGAAGTAATATTGAGTAAATACAGCGTGATTACTGATATGAATTATTAATATCATGATTTTAAAAAACACGCGACAATTTAAATTCAAAAATTCAATAAAACTTTTATTATTATCATAACAATAATAATAATAATAATAATTATTATCTTTTTTCTTTTAAAAACCATATGAAACTTAAATTAATTACTAAAAATTTTCATTTTCATTTTATAAACCGCGCGAAAATTCTAATTTTGAAATTTCACTTATAATTTTATTATTGTAATTATAATATATTATTATTATTCCATCATTATTATTATGATTATTTAATAAATTCAAGAATTGGCTCTCAGTTGAAGTAATATTTAGTAAATACAGTGTGATTACTAATATGAATGAATTATTATTATCCCCGAGAAAAAATATTTATATATAATTATATATATTTATATATAAATTGGCTATATATAATTATATATAACAATGTTAATAATTATATATTTATCACATCTAATTAATTATTGGGTTGATTTTATGGATAGAGTATTTAATATGGTCTTACGCAATTCTGTGTAACCAATCAAAATGCAAAAAAAATGTCTAGATCTAATTTTATGGCTATGACACCAGCGGTCACCCATCCAACTACTAACTCTACTCAATGCGGCTTAACTTTGGTAATCTCCGTGCGTTTTGAAGTTTCTGTCTGCTATGCTGCTATTTTAGACAATAATGATTCTATGATCTACTTAATGCATCATATGAGTTTATCTTATATATAATATAAAAATTGATTTTATAATATATTTGGATAGTCATAGTTCATAATTAATTTATTTTAATAAACTATTCATAAAATAAATAATGATTTTACTATTAGGTAGTAATAGAGCAGACCAAAACTTTTCATAGGAAATGTAAAAAATTTGTATTTCAGAATTATTTAAACGTAATTATGAACACCATTTTGCACTTTTTGTGATTATCAAAAAAAAATTTGTTTCAAATAACAAATTTTGATCACATAAACTATAACAAGTCTGATTAGATCTAATTATATAAAGACTCATTCATATATAATCTGATCTGATCATATATAGACTTATATATGAATTATACATGGGATTATAACAGCCAAGTATGATTATATCCAAGAAAAAATTTTTATATGTGTATTAATTATATATAAGCATATATAATTATATATACTTATATATAATTAGATATGGGACTTTGTATAATCTTGCATGGCTGTATATTGCTCCATATATAGTCATATATAATTATATATGATTATATAGAAAAATTTTTTCTCGGGCTATGATTAACTTTCATAAGTATATCATTCTAAAAGGCTTATCAACTTTTTTTATTTAAGTTGGTAATTGTAACAACACTATTCACTACAGTATCATTTTTATATTAGAAGAAGCGTATCGTAATTTTGATAAGTAAATTGATTGTTACAAATTAAGAAAAAATTCAACAGGATACAATATTTGTTTTACGTTACTTTTGTTTTTTTTTATTAAAAATGAATGAAACCGACGTTCCATAAAAAATTTATATTACATCTATATTTTACAATATAAAGTATTTACATCAAGAACATTAGAAATAATTAAATAATATATAGAATTATTATAAAATGTGTATCCTAAATTTTAACTAATTCATTCATATTAAATCATTTATAAACTTGCACAACATACGAAAATATCAGAAAAATATGTAAAATTTTATTTGACACTGGTTAATATTTTTAATATATTTCCATAAACATATTTTTTGTTATTCAAAATATACTGAAAATAACATTTTTTTAATGTTAGAAACGTAAATAATGTCTAAAATAAAAAAAAATCTATCGTAAAATATGAGAAATAAAAAAACAGATGTTTAACAATAAAGAAATTCGTAAATAAATTTATTCGTAAAATCAACAATTTGAAAAAAGCATCAACAAAATTTCACCAGTTTAAAAATTACCAAATTTATTATAATTATAAATAATCATTAAAAATTTTCTAAATTGAAAAATAAATAATTGAAAAGATTTGAACATCTAAAATAACGTCATACAAAAAATGAGGTTATTGTAAATTATTGTCTTAAAAATTTTTACAGTCTTAAAAATTGCCACTTAAAACTTAAACCGCTAATTTCAACTAATACTAATATTGAAATTCCCCAAGCGTCACAAAAAAAAAATGTTGACTTTTTGATAGATTTCACTCAACAAAAAGTTGAAAAATTAATAATCGTCAACTTATATTCAACAAAACATTAACAAAAAAAAATTTGTGTCGCTTGAGTCATTAAAATTGAACGATTCTAAACCTGGACATTTGTGAAATTAGCCGTTTATAAACTTGGAAATTCATAAAATCAGCCGATTCATGAAATAAGTTCATTAGAAGAAGCGCCACTACTTTAATATAGATGTAATATTAAATATATTTACCTATATAATGAAGTTTCAGGTATTTATGTCTATCAAAATCGATAAATTCAGTTGTTGACATAATAATTTTTCAAATAATTTAATAAATGTGATGGATTGATGAATTCTTTATTAAAGATTTAAAAATTTTTATATTGATATTTTTTTTTTATTTTGAAACTCAAAAATTTCAATAATCTAAAAGTAAAGATTACAATTAATGATTGAATAGATTGCGGAAAATTGGATATAAGGTACGTGCAGGACTTAAGTCCGAAAAATTTGAATTTTTTTTTTAATTTTCTATTTCAGTCAAAAAAAGTATTAAAACCATTTTTCAATTATTTAAAACACATTCATACCGTTTGTTTACATTTATGCCGGTTGAAAAATAACGAGAAGAATTCTTCTCTTTATTTTTTTGTTCACAATAACGTAGCGCACGCTTACATTTAAATTAATGGCGTAAATTACCGAAGGTATCCGAGTGACTCCGACAAAGACTGCTGACTATTTTCTTTTCATTCACTCAACATAGCAGTTTGTCAAATATGATAACATTAACCAAAAAAAAGATAGTAAAATAATTAATCAAAGTTGCAATTGAAAGTAAAAATAAAATTATTAAAAAATAAAATGTAACAATTTGTCCTCAATTTATTGCTTTGAAATGCACGTGAGAAAAATACATTTGGAAAAATTGATAATGCCTGGAAACTTTTATGTGTAAAAAATTCTATTTGTAAATCAAAACCAATAATCCATTATTAACCTCAGAATTAACTAAATTCTGGAAAAAAATTTCCATTTTCAACACATCTTGTTAATATTAATTTAAAAAACTTTGTTCTGTTTTAAAAATTTTTTAAATTGAAATCTACTCTAAGATTTACCAAAAATGTCAAATTTTCCGCAACATAATAAATATCTTGAATTATTCAAAAAAACTAAACGCATATGACTCAAAAATAACAATGCAAACAAATCAATAAGTACATCAATAAAATTTTGAATCGAAAACGATTTGGACTGCAGTTTCTTATAAACATAATAATTAATAAAATTATCAAAAACTTAATAAATATAACCCGCATTGATAATTAAAAACTCCTAACTTTTGATAAATTAAAAGTCAGTTTTATCAAGTCTTACAACAAAATCTATCTCTCTCAGGTGTTGATTAAATCAATACCGTAGTCAAAATAACGCTGGGTTCAAAATCCCCCATCTGTTTTTGGAAGGGAGCGGTTTCTCCCCACTGCTCTTCTTTATCCATAATTACACGCCAGCTGGCTCAGACTCTTCAACGTTCGTCTCCTTATATTTTTCCTCAAATTCAAAATAACTATTGGCCAAAAAGTCCTCGGTATTGCGCTCACTATAAAAAAAATTAATTAATAATTTCGGATAATAATCATTTGCACAAATTCCATGATTGTCAGTAATTTTCCAATCGATTCCAGAATCCAATAAAACTCTGATCACGCCGTCGTTCAAATCTGGACTCAGAACCGCGTAATGAAGCGCAGTCATTCCATTTGTCGTAACAATATTGATGTTGATGTCAGCAGAGCCTTGGCTCATTAGGAGCTTAAGAGCTTCTATGGATCCACTTTTCACGACGACGTGCAGCAGAGATTCGTTGGGGTACTTGTCACTTACACAATTGGCATCAGCGCCAAATTCCAGCAGGAGCTTCATGATGTCCAGATTGTCCAACCCCAGTATGAAATTTTCCACAAACACCATCAGGGGCGAACCGTACTCGGAATTTAAGTTTACATTCGCGTTATTCCTGAGGACCAGGTTCACCAACTGGAGGTTCTTGCTCCTGACTGCCAGGTGCAGGGCAGATTGGCCTCCTGAGAAAACAATGTTGACATCTGCACCGCGGCGAATTAAAAGCTCGGCATAGTCAATCTCTATTCTTTTATTTTTGCTGATCGCTAAGTGCAAGGGTGTGCACTTGGACATCACATTTGGGTAGGGGCTCTCTCCGCAAAGGCTGTTGACGTCAGCACCTTTGTCTATGAGGAATTCGGTGATCTCCAGGCTGGATCTTAGCAAAATTGCCAGGTGGAGCGGAGTGTATGGCAAAGTGACGTCGATGAACTCATTTATGTTCTCAGTTTCTTCCACTGCATGCCGGACTAGCTCCAAACTGTTCATCTTCAACGCGAGGAGCAGATGGTGAGACACATGGTAGATCATTTTAGTGAAAACTTGATAAAGGGAAAAAAAATTACTTGGAAAATTTTAACGAACACTTATACTTTCCACATTTTCAATGGTCAATATTTGATAGACACTTTACATTATTGAAACACTAGTATAGTTGTTATACACGGCACAAGTGAATGACTAATGCAAGCGCTACTGATGTAACAGTTCGAGGGACTCAAATTCTAGTCTCTGGTGCATTCGCCCCAGGGCATTTAACTTTGAGAAAGATAGAAGATAGACTGTAGACCATGGGTTTCTGTCTTTTTTAGAGGAACAATACGCATGCGTTGTAGATACTGTCTAGTAACTGTACAAAGGAATAGAACAGCCGTAAATACTTGAGGTTTTTTAAATTTGAAAGAGAAATTTGTGGGATCATATGTCGAAAGTTATTTTTGGAACGATTGTAATTTTGGGTTTGCCATAAATCGATGGACTTTTATAGTTTTTAGTTTTTGAGTTTATGTTAAGTTTGGAGTGATTTAGTTTTTGGGCAAGTATAACACCCGAAATTTTTTACGTTAATGATTTTCGATTGATTTTAATGAATTTTTATGATATTTTTTTTGCTCATGAAAATTTGGAACTTTACATAATTGGAATTTTATTTTTGAGTCTGATTTATTTTTTTATTTATCGCATGAGAATTATTTGTAGAGGGAATTCAAAAAATTTGGTGCGAAAATTGTTGAAAATTTTTTTTCAGCACGCAAATTTCAATCGTTAGAATTTTTGCATTCAAATTGAAATTCTGCTTAAAAAAAATTATTCTTGTGAATTTTTAGGATTTCTTGTATTTTAGAAGAAATTTTGATAATACTTGTAGATTATTTTAAGATATTTCCTTATAAATAGTTAAACATATAAGGTAAATTTATTTTAGTTATTTTTAGCCGACTCTGCCCGGGGAAAAAAAATTATATATAATTATATAAAATTGTATTTAATTATATATAATTTGATCTAATTTTACATAAAAATATATAAAATTTAATATAATTATGTATAATTTTATATAATTTTGTATAATTATGTATCATTTTATATATTTTTGTATAATTATATATAATTTTATCTAACAGGGAAAAAAATTTTATATAATAAGATATAATTATACAAAATTATATAAAAATATGTATAATTTTATATAATTTTATATAATTATGTATCATTTTATATATTTTTGTATAATTATATATAATTTTATATAACTATATCTTATTATATAAAATTTTTTTCCCTGGTAGATAAAATTATATATAATTATACAAAAATATATAAAATGATACATAATTATACAAAATTATATAAAATTATACATAATTATAGTAAATTTTATATATTTTTATGTAAAATTAGATCAAATTATATATAACTAAATATAATTTTTTTTCCCCGGGATATACATTTCTTCTTATCATTAATATTATTTTTAGATCAACGAATAAATAAATAAATAAATACAATAATTACCTCACGAGAAGGTGGTGCGACAGGCTGACCATTGATGCTTTTGATGAAATCTTGGCCTTTGACCATCAGGACGTAGTAGCATTTTTTGAAGCACTTGGCGTGCTGGAACCATGGATCGTCTTTGGGCTTCCAGTCATTCAACCCACCGCCACAGTGATAGCAGATAGTTTGGTCACCAGTGCCGCGGTAGAAGAAGCCAGCGTCAGCAAGTTGCTCCTTGGTTTGTGGCATAGATTTGGGCCATGACTCAAAACTTTCTAATCTGGCGTTGTAACTCGCGAATTCCCGATGTCTCGATCCTTTGAGCAGGGCGAGGTTTTGACTTCCCAACTTAGCAGTCCTGGGAAACTGGAATTCTGTCTGGCCAGAACGAAAGCCTGGTGATGCGCCAGGTTGGAATTCATCATAACAACCGTATACATCACGACCTCTAGGACCAATTGACGGAACGGTACTTGGATCAACACCAATCGGCACGTTACCACAGGGATATTTCCTTAAGAAATGGCAACTGGACCGCCAACGCTGGTGAACTGACATCGGATTGTCGCCCTCTACCCACTCGCGTATTACGATTCCACATTCGAAGCATTTGACATCATCATTGTGGCCCGTGTAGTAGAATCCAGCCGCTGCCATTTTCGCAGGGTCCATGAAGCTCAGACGCCAGCCGGTGTAGCTCTGCAGTCTCACAGATTCCTGGCGATAATCTGCCCGTGGAAACTCCCGATTATTCACTTCGTCGGACGAGATATTATTGTTGTTGTTATTATTATTGTTGGGTAACTGTGACGCCGGCTGAATCGACGAAAGTCGCAGATTCACCGAAGACATTAAATTATGCAATTTCTTACGCAGATTATTTCTAATATAGTCCGTCATTTTTGATGAAGATGAAAATGATGCTGCAGGTGACAATAATTTATTCCTTGTTCCAATAACTAAATTAGACACTTTGAATTTCAATTTCTGTAATCACAAATTATTTTTCGATTAGTATACCGCTGGACAATTGTTTAATTATATTTTTTTTTATCTTTTTTTTTAATTTCTTTTTTTTTAATATGATTAGATATTTATTATTCTACTAATCTAATATAACGGTAAATAAAAGTAAATTTTCAATTAAAACAAAGTTTAATCCGACATTAATTTTTTTGTTATGACCCCTAAATATAATGATTAATTTAAACTAACTAATTAAGTATAAATAAATTGATTAAATACTGATATACATACTAATAAATGTAATAGATATACAAAAAAAAATATTAGGGATCCCTCACGGTTTTAGAAATGCCGTAAAAATTCGGTATTTATACGATATGACTGCTGTATTTTTACCGTAATACTTCAATTATTTTAGCCAGTTTTTTTGTCGAATTATTCCGAAATAAATTCATAATATTTACGGCAATACAATAGAAAAATTACGGTATAGTAACAGCATTTCAACCGTAAATGTACCGCATATTTACTGTATATCTGCGGTACTATTGCAGTAAAAAACCGGAAAAGAAGATGCCTACTTTCTGTTACCGGCAAAATACCGAAAATATGGTGCTTTACTACTATTTTTCAGTAGCTTAAAATTTTTAATTTCCCGCAAAAAATTTCAGATTTTCAAAAATCGGGAAGTTATTGTTTT
>CAJNRD030001117.1:6801964-6812642 GCA_905319865.3 Cotesia congregata | reverse complement strand
AAAAAAAAAAATTTTTTTTTCTACGGCAACTTGAAATTTGATTATTGTTCTTTAATTACGACTGAAAACGAGAAAAATCAGCGTATTTAAGTCCTGAAAATCATAACGATTTCTTAAGTATCCCATTTTGCCCCCCCCCCTCCCCTAATTTATAATAATTTATTTTATTTTATAATGACGAGAATCCTGCACATAAATCCTGCCTAATTTTGGAGCGGATAATAGGTAAGTTCACGACTATTTTTAATATTAAAAAAAACTAATTTTAAATATATTACCCGAGTCGAAAAGTTTCAGCATTACTCTGAACTGAATAAGCTGCTAGTCAACGTTTGAAAAAAATAAAAAGCGGCTATTTATAATGATTTCGATTTAAGAAATAAATAAGAATTAAAAAAATACTATTAAAAAATTCTAATTGTAGATTTTGAAAATTTCTACTTGAGAAATTTTTCATTAAAATTTTTTTTTACATTGATTTAGTGGCAAAGAAAAATTATAAAAAAATGTCAAATGTTTATTGATTTCAATATCATGAACGGTTATCTATCCTGAAATTTTTGCAATAAATTCTTTGAATTGAATCAAATTCTACATTGAAAGATTTTAGTCCCTTAAAATGCAAGTTGTTGGCATACTTTCTTAACAAACTCTTTCAAGACTAGTTTTTCAATTATTATCACCGAAATAATACTAAAATATTTCCAATATTCGAAAAAAAACTTTTCCGTCAAAAACATATAACTCGAATCTGTAACAAAATATTTTTAAAAACAAGGCAATTTTATTAATTCTCATATATTAATGAATGCTAACCAAAAATTTTCTAAAAAAATTAATAAAGAACTAATTTATTTTTTATAAATCATAAAAAATTCAATAATTTCTATAAAAAAAAGTTTATCATATAAAATTACATGAATGATAAAAAATAAAAAGTATAAAAACGTGAAACTATGCAGTTGACAGACCATTTCGCTTGTTACCGTGATCATTACCATGACTATTTTGAATGTTACCAACTTTAACATTAGTTCTCGGTATTTCACATTTGTCTGAGTCAGCGCAGGGATCTTCTGATAGCGATTCTGGATACGGGATGATGGGTAGCGGATACTGGATGAATTGAGGATTCTGGGAGATATCACCAGCAATTCCGGCTGGATACGAAGACGTCATGGGAACCGGTTTAGATTCAAGCTTACTGACATATTGCGTTTGCGATTCTAGTCGATATTGAGGGTCTCTTTTTAACCTCAGACACTTGCCTTGTATCAGGTAGCAGTAAGACATCCCCAAGATTGGACTTCCCTGGTAGATCTTCGATAGATCCCGATCCATCGACAGATGTGAAGTCAGTCCGATAAATGTGAACTTCAGTGGAATCTCACTCTCCAGGCCATGCTACAATGTAAAAATAAAAAAAAAGTGATATTTTAAAAATTTCATTAGTTTTCATAGTGTTGGATATTTTTATAATTATTGCACGACTCATAATGCGATGCATCAGAGAGTGTTTTACGATCGAAAAATTTTTTTCGCCTCATTCTGCCAACGATTTTTATTATTATACCCTCATTAATTCACGGAATCGAGATATTTTGCATGTTTTTGGGAAGATAATTTAATGAAGACTAATACCATACTCAAAAATTTATTCAGTGCAATAGAAACGGAAAAAAATATCGGAATAGTTCCAAAAATTTTCCTGTCTGTCAAGTATGAAACCCGTAAACACTGTAACTTGCGTAAAAATCTATTAATTAAGTCAAATTTTTTTTTCTTTAATTCCTTGAAGAAATTATAGGTCCCCTACCGCAAATGGCCGTATAATTCAATGTCGTTTAATTGCAATTAAAAATCAGCATTATGAGTCAAGCTCTTTTAGATTTTTTAAACTATCTTTGTTATTATATTCTGCTGCCGCATTACCAGCAATCGATAAAAAAATAATGTCGCGTCTGATATGTGGTCGTAGTGGATCAAGTATAACCGTAAAAAAGGTTATTCCGGTTAGCAGCCATTACAGAACCATAAAAATGAATTTTTCGAGAAATATCTTTACAGTTTTGTCGTGGATATGATAAAAAATGGATGCTTAACTGTATTAAGGGACTATAAAATATACAGCGAAGCCCTTTTCAACGTTTAAACGACTATTTACTGTCAATATTCACACTTTTATATTCTGTCGTAATTTTGGACTCTGCATACAATATATCCTAAGAGATGAGTGGTCAATAAAATAATGCGGAGAATGATATGATATGAGGCAGTAAATCAATATTTATCATTCGGTGATAAATTATTTTTTTATGGCGACGTATCTTTCATAGGACAGGCAGAGCAAGTACAAGAATCGAGGAACTGGGTCCCAAAAATCATAAAAATTTCGTTCGAAGCTATTCTAAGAAGTTTTTAATGAACTATGGAATATAACACGCGATTTTATCAATTTTTTATGAATATACTACAAAAAAAAAAATAACTTGATTCCAGAGAAAAATTCTTGAGCCAAGAAACCACTTTTAAGAGTTTTATTCTCTTGAATCAAAACGAAAAATTCCTGAATCAAGTAAAATTTACTAGAATCAACAAGAATTTCTTAGTTTAAGAATTTCTTTATTCAAATCAAATCGATGAAATTTTGATTTACGTGTCAGTTTCAAAAATTTAATTATTTTGAATTCAGCAAAAAAATTCTTAAATTAAGAAATTCATCTTAGTTCGAGTAAATTTTACCTGATTCAATCATTTTTCTTCTCGATTTACAGCAAAAAAATTTTTTTAATTGATTTTCTTGGTTTAAAAATTTTTCTCTTGATTCAAATTAACATTTTGTTATACTCGCTCCAGAAGTTCAACTTCTGAGCGCTGGGTGGCGTCCGTAAAGAGACTCTTTTACGAACTTTTCATGTACACCCAGACGAAATTGAGAGAGATTGTAAAAAAAAAGTCACATTCTAGCGTACCGACCGATAATTTTTAGTCTTAGTTACTATTTAGTGGCACTAATTATTTCTTTACTGGCAGTTTATTACGCAGCGGACCTAATGTTAATAAAATAACAACAACGCCATAAATAAATACTAGTAAAAAGTTATTTACATTTTCTGGACGTGAGCAAGATTTTAAGATTAATAAAAAGATAATTAATATAAAATTAATTTTTTTTGGCCTTGTGAAACTTCCTAAAATTTAAATATGTCATTATTTGCCTCTTATCCCTCAAAAATTAAACTTATGGAGCGATAATAACAAAAAATATTGTATGACATTCGGCCGTTTAGTGGCGATTTTGACAACGACTTTTTTTCGATATTCGCTTTAATGTTTGTGACGCGAATGTTCGAAAACGAGCGTAAATTTCCGTCCTCGGCTACGCCTCGGACGTTAAAATTACGCCCGTTTCGATCCTTCCCGCCACAAACCTTAAGCTCATATCGAAATATCGTCGCTGTCAGAAAACCGCCACTTCACGGCCTTATGACATAAATATCTATTTTATCAGCCTGTTTATCAACAACTTGAGGAATATTTGTTTGTTTTGTGAATTCATTTTTTGATATCATAATTTTTGATTTACGAAATTTTTGTTTTTTTCATCAATTTTTTTAATATCCTTATTCCAAAAGTTAAAAAAATTTTTTTATATCTTTCCATGAGTATTCACTTCAGATGTTGAACCTCAATTGTCAAACGAATAAGTTGGAGAGTAACGAACTTGTTATAAATTCTTAACGACAATCAGAGGATCCAAAGTATCATTATAAATTTTTTAACAGAAAGTTTCCCTTAATTTCCTACGACACTGTCGCTTATTTATTGTATCTAAGTGTTATAGAAGCAAAATCAACAACATAATGATTTGAAATGTATTTGTCGCTAATTCCTCAATAGTGCAAGGTTTGCATCCAGAGTGTAGAATCTATAAACTTGAAGTAAGTATATGAGATGTGAGATGTGACCTTTGCAAAACTGACGACTCTTACATCTTATACATTATACAAACTTAAACAGTTGTGCAGTAAGTTTAAGACGTTGAATTAAATGTACCGGTTGCACTGTTAACGAAATTTACGAGTTGGCGAATCTAAACAACTTTAATTCACGACACGACAACTTGGGTAATTAAGCCGGTTGAAAATGAGTTGAACTTTAATAGTAATTTAAGCAGTAGTATAGAGTAGCTAAGGGTAGTTTTACCAAAACTTCTCAGCTTAAGATTATTGTCAAGACCAGAAATTAAAAGAAAACAAAATTTAATTAATACTTTCACTACTATTATGTTATTCACTAAGGGATTCATTTCAATGCTATTTAAATTTGAATAAAATTTTGAAATAATCATTATTCCAAGTGCAAAAGTATTAATTAACTGAGCGTCGTAATTACCACGATAACAGTGTCATTCAAATGGAAATAAAAAATTTTATAAGTAGTTTGAATTTAATTTTAATGGGAGTTGAAAAATCGATTTGATGCTTTGAGTTGGCTAATTGTACGGTTAACTTTTAATGACTGGCTTAGAGGATGTAAACCTTTATTTAATGTTTGTTCAGCTGAAAATCGCGGTTAATTTTGAGTTATTCACATTAGCTTGAAGTTAGAAAATTAAAAACTTGCGAGCTAATTATTATGTGTGTTATACTTTCTTGTAGCAAAAAAAAATATTACTTAACTTATTAATAATATTCAGGCACTTATGATCATAATTCATATAAAATCATATATACTTTTTATATGAACAAAAGATATCCTCATTTACGAATAAATTTATTTCAAATTATTTTTTTTTATTTTTTTCATGATTTGAAAAAAGTTTAAACATGTTTATCCGAAATAAATTTTGAAATAAAAGATACTAAGCTTGTTTGAGGCATGCAAAATGCCATTAAATATCAGTGTAGTTAATTAATTCAGTACGATACTTCCCCGTGGTGATGAAATATAATTCATGTAAAATGTATGTAAGCGGAGTGTTAATTTGTGTAAATATATACCTTGTCTAAAGCAGATGTCATTATGAGAAAAGCCACAGGACTTTGTTGGCAACGTTCGCGTCTTGTTATTGGTACATTTGAACTTTGTTTAATGTCATCACCTTCCGCTGAAGATAAATGGGCGGCAAAATCTTCTCGGCGCATACGCGATACTTCAAATGGATCGCCGATTAAGTCACCAGAGACTTCTAGTTTTTCAGCGTTATTTTCACTTCGGGCTACTGCATTGTCTATTGCTATCTGAATTTCATAAAATTTTATATTAATATTCAAATATTCGGAATTCTAATTATCGTCATGACACTAAAGTCGACTAAATTGCATTTTAAATTAATATCCAAGCTATTTCATTAATTTATACACCAATCGCTAGATTAAATTGAGCTCAAAAAAATTGTAGGGTAAGGGAATTGTTGGATTAGAGGTCGTAAATTCGATATTTACTATTTTTTTTTAATGAAAATATTGAATAAAAAGTTTGGAAAATCCAAAAGTGCACGCCTCATAACGCTCATTCATTTTTTAAGAAAAAAATTAATTGTGTAATTGATTTAAAAAAAAAATTATAATTAAATAATTTCTTACAGAGTATTTTTTTTTTTAAATATCGGCGCCTTTTTTTCTTGTCATATGCGCACGCAGTCTAAAAAAATCTAGCTTCATCAAGTGGCGCCATAGTTTTCACGTGACAAATAAGAAAAGTTCGTTTGGCTTTGTACGGTTATATCGTAGTGAATTTTAATAAAAATTTAATTAAAAAAAAAATACGTAAACTAGGCAACTGATATGAAATACGGACCCAGTTCATCGAATTCTTAAACTAATATAAAAGGTCCGGTCTTGAAGTATCAATTTGTTCGGGAGTAATCGTTGGTACATCCAAGATGGGGTGACATCCGGACGTCCACGTAAAATTTTTTTCAAAACGTTTTTTTTTTTCAAAATAGCAACATGAAATGATTATAGAAAGTAAAAGATGGTTTAATTTAAGTGTTTTTTCGGTGTACTTCTACTTATATTATTGTATAAGTGTAATATGGTTGTGATAGAGACATTTAAAGATCATAAAATTGCTTGACCTTGACGAGTCGAGTATAAAGCACAACCTCACGCGCTTCGCGCTATGAGGCGTGCAATATTACTTTAACTTTGTAGATATATAGATTCGTATCAGTATGAATGAAAAAATTAAAACATTTGAAAAGCGGTTGATCCAAAAGCTACTTTGAAATTTTTCACTTTTTTGAGTTTAAAGCGCTCGAAAATCTTTCAATTCGTTTATTTTGGAGCTCTCCGAGCTGAAGTTAAAATTTATTAACTTTCAAAGTACCAAGTAGTTTTTTTTGTCTCACGTCTACAGAAAGAAATTCAATTCAAAATAAATGAGTTGAAAGTTCTAAATAAGTACAACTTATCCTTGTATGTGTAATAGCGCTAATCTGCTATGCTGTAGAATTAAAAATATCGTCAATATCATTGTGAAAATTTAACAGTATATTTTAAAAAACTGTGTTTTCAAGATATAGAAAAAACCGATTTTTTTTTTTTTATTTTAGATCACCGGGTCTCTTATGTTTGTAGATTTCTTTAAACACCATTAGTGCTGTTGGCACTGTTCTATTACTTAGAGATGCAAATACGACAGATTATGGTTTTCACAAATTATATTAAGACTATGTAAATCTACTTGATTTAAGAAAAATAACTTCTCAAAAATTTTGATTTTTGCTTCGAGATATTAAGTTTAAAATAATTCAAGAAGTTTATTCGCAAGCGAAGAAAATGAAGCAAAAAAGATAAGAGTAAGAAGTTCACCATTCATAATTTCTACAAATTCTAACAACTACTGGAATGTTTTCAAACAGAAGAACCTATATATCATTAAAGAATTCATATCTGAAGGATTAAAATTGTAACAAAAATTACGCTCCAGCTGACGGTGGAGTGGTCAGTGGACACGTAATTTTGTCCAGGTCGCTCAAATATTTGACAAAGAAACCTAAATAAACGAAAAAGACTTGGGAGGTAACTCCTCGCCTCCCAAGCAACCAGCAGCTCTCCCTCAGGCTGGGTTAGTGCACGATTTGGACGCCAGTTGTTCTTTTAACTAGGGAAACAACAAACCCTTTGATTTTCAGGGCCGATCTGCAGGTATTCCAGGGAAAGATAAATAATGTACTAATATTAGGAAAGAAAGGAGGAAGTAATTTACGTAAATGAAATTATTAATAAATCAGCAAATATTAATAAAAAAAAAACAAATAAACTATTTATTAAAAAAAAAAAACGAAGTTACTTAAAACTAAGTCCAGAGCCGAATTCCTCAGCCGGATGAACTATATAACAATAATAATAATCTTGTCACGTACAATCATTAATTATTAATCATTAATTATTAATCTTGCTCCAAAATCCAACTTTCGCAGTTGATATGACAAAAATTTCATTTTTCGAGCACTGGTTGACGTCCGCAAAAGCACTTATTTCTTCGTTTTTGTACTTTTCTGGATAGAACTGGATGGAATTGAAAGGGGCTTTAAGGGGGGGGGGGGTAAAGTTAATTCGTACAAAAAAAAGGCATGTTTTTTATGATTTTTTTGCGACGATGCAGTTAAAATCTCTTTATTAAAACTAATGGTACAGTAAAATATGACATTCGAAGAATATTATATAAAATTTTCACGAAGAAATATTAAAAAATACGGCAATGGCAGCAATTATTTGGACTCGTCTCAGAAAAAAAAAGTAGAATTGCGGTGCCCCTCATAACTAGGCGCTGGTTCATCTGAAATCAAAAAATGATAGTTCATTCGTTAGATAATAGTTTTCCCCAGGTAACGCTGTCGAGGATTTTTCGAAATTTCAATTTTTCACTTTTTTGGTACACTTTGAAGGCTCAATTTAGCCGATTTTTTTTTCGTGAAAATGGCGTTTTTCCATTCAAAGTGTTCCAAAAAAGTGAAAAATTCAAATTTCGAAAAAACCCCGACAGTGTTACCTGGGAAAAACTATTATCAAACAAATGAACTATCATTTTTTGATTTCAGATGATCCAGCACCAAGTTATGAGGGGCACCGCAATTCTACTTTTTTTCCGAGACACGTCTGAATAATTGTTGCTATTGCCGTATTTTTTAATATTTCTTCGTGAAAATTTTATATTTTATATAATATTCTTCAAATGTCATATTTTACTATACCATTAGATTTAATAGAGAGATTTCAACTGCTTCGTCGCAAAAAAATCACGAAAATATGCATTTTTTTGTACAAATTAACTTTACCCCCCCCCCCTTAAAAGAAAGTCACATTCTAGCTTACTGACCGAAGATTTTTAGCATAGTTTATCACAATTCAGTTACTATTGAGTGGTGCTAATTTTCTGTCTATTTGCAGTTTGTTACGAAGGAGACCGACTGTTACTATAATATTAATACTAATTCGCTTATAATAAACATATAGCAACTCGATTATTATCATACCTTTATAATAGAATGATTGGGAAAATTTTATTAAAAAATTATGTATAATAATTACTTACAAAAGTTTGATTGAAACGTAAGCATCTAATTAGTAGGTTTGTATTCTTCTCAACTTGAACTTTCTGAACGATAATGATAAAAACTATTGTACATTATTTAGCCGCTCAGTGGCGATTTCGACAATGTCGATTTTACGATATTCGCTGTAACACGGATTGACGGAATCGAGTGTAACTTACCCTCTTTGACTTCACTTTGGAGTAAAATCAAAGTTATGCTCGTTTTCGTAAATTCGCGCCACAAACCGTAGGCTTATATCACAACATCCCCGTTGTCAGGAAAATCGCCCCTGTGCGGCCTTATGACGTAAATTACTATTACTATTTTCATGCACGTTTACTTATATTATCGTATGAGTGTTATATGATTGTAAGGGAATTCGTGAAGATCACAAAATTGCTTGACCTTGACGTATCGAAAGTAAAGCACTACCTTAACCGCTTTGCGTTATGGAGCATGTAAAAGTTTTCGTCATAATGGTCAAATTAATAAGACATATAATTTAATTATGAAGTTTTTAGCCTAATTTTCTTGATTATGCGCTTAAATTTCAGTACCACAATGTGACAGTATTCAATAAAGGTCATGTAACAGTAATGAATTTTCCGTAACATTAATTATGGTAGTTTAATGTTTATAAGTAAGTGCTGATCAAAACTTAAGAGTCTGAAGCTGAAGTTCAAGAGTATCAAGTCTTTGAAATTAAAGTAAACGATAAGTGACGAGCGATAACAATCAAGACTTTATTATTTTCGCTCATACTTTTATTAAAACGGTGGATCAAAAAATGTAGACACGCCAATAAAGAAAATTGAATTGCCCAAGTTTTAAAACTGCTGAAATAAAGTTGAGTGATGCGCTCATGTAACTCGTTTCGCTTCTGCAACAAATTAAAGTACAAAAAAAAATGGATAAAAATAATTTGATAAATCGCAAGACTTTGACGAATGAGATTTCATAAACTTATTAAGAAACTGGACACGGAAAATAAAGAAAAAAAAAAAGGAGATATATTTTATATTTTATATCACTTCTTAATGAATTCTCCACGTTGAATGAAACTCACGGGATGATTGTGATATAGAAACATTTTATTACTCTGTCTACAATTTTCTCGCTATAAACCTTTGTGTATATGTATAGATATATATGAAACAAAAAATTGTGAAGATTACAAAAGAATCTCTATAGAGTACACACGATTGCAACAGATGGAAACGATTGAATCCAATCTATTTCATTAAGTAAAATTAAAAGATATAAAAGATGATTATAATTCATTTAAAAAAAAAAAACTAAAATTCTATCATATAAATTGTCATTTACCAAATATTTTATAGATGATTCAAAAATGAAGTTTTTTTCAAATATAACCCTTAAAGTTATAGAAATGTTTGAGATAAATTTTTTGTTAGGTATGTTGAATGAAAACATCAGTGTATTTTGATAAAAATAATTATCAAAATAAATAAATATTCAATTGAATAGTATATTACACTATTCCCGGGTCGAAAAATTTAAACTGATTTTAAGCTAAATGATCTGCATTTGAACTTATTGATCTGTATTTTGAACTTTTAAAAATATTTTCATCTGTATTTGATCTACTATTCAAATTATTTTTGATCTGTTTTAAGTCTAAATAACTTTTTAGTAGAATAATTGAGCAGCTATGAATATTTTATGCTGTTTCTAATCTCATAAGACTAAAAAGTTTTAAACGTTTGATCGGTTTTTAGTCTAGTTAATTTGTAGATGGACTTTATGTATTGTTTTCAAATTCAATATGAAATCTTATACTGTTTTTGATCTACAATTTTCACTCTAAATGTTCGAAGGCCAAAAGTCGACTAAGATGGTGACTTATAATTTTTTGGACTTAAAAGTATCTCATTAAAAATTATAAGTCGCATCTGTCATATTTATTTGTCATAGCTCAACATTTCATGGATTATAAAAGTTTTGTAAAAAAAAAAATTAGAAAAATGGTTCACCCTAAAGGCCATCCGTGCAACTTCCCGCTAATTCCATTCCTGGGCGCTTCAACCGCGATGAAATTGGTTCAACCGTTCAAAAGTTATAAGCGATTCACATACTTACACACACACACACACACACACACACACACACACA